>JANHAO010001624.1:0-32078 GCA_026873985.1 Saraca asoca
AGCACTTATGAATAAAACTATTGATGAAGCATACACACTCATTGAGGACATGGCTCAAAATCACTACTCATGGTTAGGAGATCACGCCTTATCAAAGAAGCTAATGAGAAAATATGAGATTGATGCGATTGATCACTTGTCCTCCAAAGTATATGCTCTCTTCCAAAAGTTAGATAAGCTAAGTGTGAATGCAGTGGACTCTCCAAAAGTTTCATGAAAAATTTGTGGATGTATCAGTCACCTTGCTATTGAATGCCAATTGGGGAACCCTTTTTTTCAAAGTAGTGAGCAAGTAAATCTAGTTAACAATTTTGCCCAGCCAAAAAACCCCTTTTTCAATACATATAACCCAAGCTGGAGGAATCATCCTAGCCTCTCCTACCATCAGAATCCAAATCCTGCTCCTCAGAGTAACTTTAGGCAACCCCTTGGTTTTCAAACTGAAAGACCTTCTAATCCTCCACTCCCACCAAAATCCAACTTGGAGATAATGATGGAACTTTGTGATAACCCAAACAAAGTAGAATGAAGAATTCAGGATGTAGAACCAGACCATGAATGAGGCTATTAAGGAGTTAGCCTCCAAGGTTAATTCACTAGCCACACAAAATAAAATGTTGGAGACTCAAATTGCTTAATAGGCCAGTTCTTCAACCTGAAGTCTAGGAAAATTGCCAGGCCAACCAGAAAATCCAAGGGAGCATTGCAAAGTTATCATCCTAAAAAGTGGGAAGAAACTAGAAGAGCCTGAAATAAATGAAAAGGAAGCCAGCAAAGATGAATCTGGAATAGAGGTTAAGAAGCCAAAGCTACAAAGGAAGAAGAAAAGGAGGAATAAAAAGAAGAAGAACACAAATACATACCTCTTGAGCCATATAAGCCACCAATTCCTTTCCCTCAAAGATTAGCCAAAGCTAGGCTGGAAAAATAATATGGAAAGTTTATGGACATCTTAAAGAAGTTGCACATTAATATCCCTTTCTTGGAAGCTGTTTCTCAGATGCCTTCATATGCTAAGTTCCTAAAGGATATTTTATCCAATAAAAGGAAGTTTGAAGAGTATGTTATAGTCTCCTTAACTAAAGAATGCAGTGCCATTATCTAGAAAAAACTACCTCCCAAACTCAAATATCCCGACAACTTATCTATTCCTTGCTCTATTAGAGGCATGCATATTAATCAAGTCCTTTGTAATCTAGAAGCAAGTGTAAGTCTTATGCCTCTTTCTATCTGCAAGAAGCTCCAGATGGGAGACCTAAAGCCAACCACTCTTTCTTTACAATTGGTAGACTAATCTCTCAAGTATCTACTTGGTATTTTAGAGGATGTGCCTTTAAAATTAGGTAAACTTTTCATTCCAGTTGACTTTGTTATTTTAGAGATAGAAGAAGATGCCCAAATCCCCATCATTCTTGGAAGGCCTTTTCTTGCTACTACTAGCTCTATAATTGATGTAAAAAATGGCAAGCTTTCCTTGAATGTAGGGGATGAGAAAATTGAATTTAATCTGGCTTTGGCAATGAAATGTCCTTCTCTCAAAGATTCATGCTATAAAATTGACTTTATAGAACAAACTATGGAAGAAGAAGTAAATAGTCAATATACTAATGATCCACTTGAGTTATTCCTTATGAGTAGCTCTTTTACCTATGATGGAGATGATGAGGCTACCATGTATAACAAGCTGCTCAATGATAGCCCCATTTTTCCAGCCACAATAAGAACTAAAAAATTGAAAGTAGATCCAAAGCACACCACCATGGAGGAAGATAAAATCCCAAAGGTAAAACTAAGACCTCCTTCCCCTAACCTGAAGTTGTATAAGAAAATAATGAAGATCTGGCATGTTAAACACTACCTGGCGGGAGGACCAACTGAAGAGAGAGCCTCCTACACTCTCTCTGATCTCCTTTTAACTAAATAAAAGTAACAAAGGAGTCGAGCTTAGGACTTAAAATGAGCACTTCTTAGGAGGCAATCCAAGTTTATTCTTGCATTATTTCTTTTGTTTATTTGTTTTTCTCCTTGCTTTTTCAATTTCTACTTCAACCTTTCTTTGCATTTTTTTAAAGCTTTTAGTGTCATGATTTGGTGGACTTATTAGTGGAATAAGTTACAGGATCATCTCTATATGCTAAGCCCCATTTAAGGGAAAGATTGATGCAAAAATAACCTGTAGAATTTCAAGTAGGAATGAGATTGGCAGCATCAAACACAGCTTAGCTTGTCTTGGAACACAGCCATGCTCCATCTAAAGTTCAGCACCAAAATTGGCAGCCCCAAGCACGACATGCCCATGTCTTCGAACACACCCATGTTCCAGGTATTAAAAAAAGAAAAAAAGAGAGAGAGAGAGCATCAAATGCTTCAAAGCATGCATACCTGGCACTTGCAGTATAATTTTCCACCACCACCACCACCATCACCTGAAGACCCATAAGTCGGTAAGTATCTATCCCCTCCTCTATGATGGACAATGTAGAATTTAAGCATGGGGGTAGAAACTTTCTAACTTTTGGTCTATTCTATGTTTTGTTTCTGTTCATTGCATTTTTTATTTTGTTTTGTTTTCATTGTGTTTTGAGTCATGATAAATCACAAAATTAATAACTCTCCTAATAAGCTGATGTGGTAATAATTGGTTCCGAACTCATGAAAGCTTAATTTGAGATAGATTTTGAATAAGTATTTTTGGTTTAGTCTCTCTTTCCTAGTGTTGAACCTTAGGCCTCTTAAAAACACTTTATTTTGTTGGAATTGTAATTTGCATACACCTTATAAATCTCGACATTACGAAAGTGTGAAGTTAGGGAGAAGTGAAGAATGAGGGTGTCCAAAATTCCTTTCAAAAAAAAGGGAGAGAAAGGAAAAGTAAAAAAAAAAAAAACCCAAAAAGATCTTTGCTCTGAGTGCCTAATTTCGAGTTCCAAAAAGGCCTTTGGTATGAGTACCTAGATGTCTAGCACCTCAGTGAGATGGAGCATAAAATACACTTATTGACCAAAAAAAAGTAAAAATCAACAATAAAAAAAGAAAAATAAAAGAGAAAGAAAAAAAAGGGCAAGGCAATCTAGGGAGATCTGAAGGATGAGGATCTTACTTGAATGCCTTGAGGATCATTTTGGTGTATGAAGATTATAAGTAACAATGGGTGATATGTATAATATAGAGGTTAAGGTTTAGTATTAGGCCAGTGAAGACTAACCCTTGAATGCTTGTTTGAATTTTTATTGATGTCTTGTTGATTGAGAATGAAATTGGTTATGCTGCATTTGCTTATTTGAATCAAAAGTGTAAATTCTCCTCTTTTTCAGTGTGTTCATGTAATAATTTCATTGAGGACAAGCAAAGGTTTAAGCATGAGGGAGTTGATAAATGAGTAAAATGCACATTATTATGATGATCATTACCTCTTGATTTGTTATTAATTTGTGATTTTTCTACTCTTTTTGTCATAGTTTAGTTTCTTTATTCTTTGGTATTGCTGTGTCTTTTATTTTTCTTTGTAGGTGAGCAAAAAGGCTTAGAAAGACAAATGAAAGCAAGAGTTTGAAGCACATTTAGATCAAGGAAAAGATAAGAAAAAAGCCATGTGAAGAACTCAGGCAAACCATGAAAGAAGTCCAAGAATTGAAAAAGCCAGCACAAAACATAGATGTGTTCTGTGCAAGATCAACAAAACTTCTAAAAGGCATCTAACCTGAAACATGGCCAGCCCATGTCTTGAAGCACAGCCGTGTTCCAAGCCTGAAATTTGTTATAAATAGTTGACCTAAAGACACAATTAGTCATTCATGAGTCCTCATCAATTAGGATTAGTTTGAGCATGAGTTTTCTTATTTTCCTAGGAGTTTTCTGAGTTCAATTTAGGATTCCTTTTTTACTTTATGTTCTTTCAAGAATTCTAGTTTACTTTCATCATAGTTTAGCTTCATCTTTTCTTCTTTCTTTCTTTATTTATTTGTTTTAACATTATGCTTTCTTTTATATCAATGAATTTGGTTTTTCTTTTTATTATGTCTGAGTAAGTTTTTATTCTAGGATTGGGAAAAACCCAATTATGATTTTTTGATACTAATGATTTATTTTCTATTGTGATTACCTGATTTAATTTGATTTAACTATTATGACTGTTATGTTCTAGATAAAGTATTTGGCCAATGTTTTATCTTGTTTTAGATAGATAGTTGAAGTACTGAAAGGAAAAGATTATCACCGAAAAACTAACAATTAAATAAAGAAATTTTAATCATGAAAGTAGATTAAATTTCTTTAGGATTTGCATCGATTAGCATAGATCTTAAAGGGCTTAATTTAATTTGATTCCATGAAAATAGGTAATTAGGTTAATTTAAGTACTATTATTAGACCTTGAAAAAGGCTAGTAAATAATTTAGGCTAAACCATCCTTAATTAATCAAATAATCATAATAGGAAATATTTTAATTAATTGTTGGAGATCATAATTGTAGTCAATCCTAATCCTAGACCTTTCTAGTTAAATTTTCTTATTATTTGTTTGCTACTTTTTGTCTTTTCATTCAATCTTTCTTTCTTTTTATAACTCTTTGATTTAGACAATTTCAGATGCAATACACTGGTAATTGATAAGAAGATCCCTGTGGGATTCGACCCATATTCGCCGGACTCTACTACAGCTACGTCGTACGCTTGCAGAAAATAGAGGACATCACTTATTGATATAAAAGTTACTGGAAAACTTCTTTCACATTATGACTGTTTACATTTGTCTCACATTCAAACACATCAAACAATCCTAACATGTGGAGCCTACTTATTGTATTTGAATGTGAGCCTATGTTCAAAAGTAACATGCTTTTTCCTTGTTCAACATATAAGCAAGTTCCAACAAGAAGTACAAGATTAATCAACTTATAATATGAAAGCTTTGATCAGAATGGAACAATTAGAGATACTTTATGTCATTAACTTATGGATAATGGAACAATTGCGTCTATGTAGAATCAATGTCATATGAGGATATCACAATCTATATTTTTTATTTTTTATATAAAACATGAGCTCATATTTATAGTATAGGATACCTATTATTTAATTTTTTAATAAATTTATATAAATCTATATTTATGATATCATTTGATTTGATCATTGATTTAATTGATTCAATTAATCGAATCATAACCTGATAACTTTTTCGATTCACTATCTAGTCCAGTTTTTAAAACATTACCTTTCTAATAAACTATGATGCAATTATAAAGAGCATCATTTTACAAAGTACAGAGGAAAATAGGTAGAAGCATAAACCTCCTTTTCTTTTCTTTAAGTACAGTGATTTACTTTAAATTTTGAATCAAGAGACAGAACAAGAGAATAACTTGTTTAAAGTAATCATTATTATATAGATGCTCCAACAAATAACCTATTTAAAGCAATCATTATTAAGGTGTAATACCTTAAAGAAAAGAAAATAAGAAAATAAATAAAAGATAATCCGATGGACTAAAATGAAAATTTTGTTGTGGCCATATCTTGATTTTCTCCTTTTCTGGAGGACTTTAGTGAGGATTTCATCCTTTTTCTTTTCTCCTTTTTTTATTTTTCTTTATCATCATAGAACCCCTTAGTACCTTCATTTCTCCAACAAACCCCAGTCATCAGCCTCTTTCTACTTCCCTCTTCTCCACCGTCTTTGGCCGCTGTTCAACTTTATTTTTTTCTCCTATTTGCTTTGGCATTCTTCTCCTTTTGCTAGACCTCTGAGTTGAGTTTCAATAGGCTGAACCAAAGCAGCTCCAGACCTCTCCTATTCTGGCTCTGTTTCTTCTACCATCATTCATTTTTCCAGCAATCTAGATGGCTAAATCAATTGATTGTGTTTCTTCTCTATTTGATTCCATCCAAGCAGTAGTTGGCCACTAATCTCCTTCAGCAACTCTGGTCATCATTTTCTCTGGCTACCCTATTTTCCCCTGTTTCTGATGATCCTTTTGGCTATCGGCAATTGGACAATATGCTGCCCACCTCTTTCAGCTGCCATTGATCAGCCTTGTAGTCACCCTACTTCAGCTCATCTCCATCTTCTCCTTCTTGAATGAGTTCTGTGATGAGCTTATCCATTTTTTTTGGTCGACCTACTCATCAATGCACCATAAGTAGCAAACTAGTTTGACCTTGTCGATGACAACAACCATCTCACCTCCTTTAGCTAGTCTCCCTCGCTTTGCTAGTACTATGCATTTTTTCTGGCTAGTTGTCGTCACCACCACCTTAGTGATGGCTCCACCTTTAATCTCCCTTCAATGGCTAGTGGCTTCATTTTGCTTTTGTCATACTTATCTGATAGCACACCTAAATCGTAATTGGCTATTGGGTAGTAGGTACTACTCCTTTACAAGATTGATTATTATTTATGTGAAAGTATCCTAATTGAAATTTAAACATCAAAAACTATAATATTTTTTGAAATAGAAAATCCATTGTGAGATTACATGAACTTGATAACTAGGGTCTGATAAGCTAACTTGGGAAAGTGGTAGTTCAAAACAATTTCATTTGAAGTTATCTAGATATCCTCAAGGTGAGTGGATAATCCTACTCTTTTGTGAATCCTACTTTTGCAAAACAAAACGATTTTGTTATCTGGAACATCAGCATTTCTAATAAGATGAATATTGACATTAGTTTGACTTGAAATTTTTTACCATATATTACATTGATATGAAAATGATTTAGTATTTATGGATTTTATAAAAATTATTGTTTATAGAATTTGTGATTTTATTTTATCATGATGACCAATTTATGATATTCCTAAATGATGTCTCACCGGAAAAGATTGATGATATTTTCTTGAATACTAATTAGAACTGTATCTATTTTTGGACATATTTGGTGTTATAATGCTTTTTGATTGATTATTGATTTTTGAACTCTTGAATCCATTGGAAATTCCTTAGAAAACCCTCAAGTGCTCTTGTGATTAGATTATATTTGTTAGAGGAATAAGAGGAGAATCTCTAAATATTGGATACGCACATAAGGTGTATTATGATGATATCTATTAAGTATGGTTACCTTTAGAGATTATCCTTTGGATTCTAATTGCATGAAATAAACTAGAGATCTAGAAAAGGGCAATTGTTTTGGAAAGTAAATTTATCCTTTATTGACATTTATTCACATGTTCTATTTTAAATACTAAATAAATGATGACACGGTTTGTAATTTGAGCTTTATCTCACACACACACACACATGTATGTTGGTCTTAATGAGTGAGAAAGAAATGATGTATATTCATTGTACTTTATTAAGTTAAATTTAAATTTAATAAAAGATTTACTTAAATGATTTTTACCTATTGAGTACTTATAGCTATTATAAATATATGGTGAATAATTTAATTTACCTATGTTGCTTAAAACAAAATCACTTTGAATAGATTTATGTTATCGTCTAGTGTTTTAATGGCTTAAATATATATAAGGGAGCAGGAAGCTATTTCTTTATTTTCCCCCTTCATCCCCAAAAGCCATCCCCAACTGCTCTTCTTCTTCTTCTTCTCCTCCTCCTCCTTATCTGTATAGAGCTAGTAGGTCAGAGACAACAACGGTGACCTTGCTGGACTCCCAACATTTTCCATCACCTTCCAAATTGATTTTTAGCTACTGAACCACGGTGGAGCATGGTTGAGGCTAGAATTTCCTCTATTGAAGGAGGACAAGCTATTGCCCTATTTTAGATAGCATTAATCCAGCCATGGCTACAACTTTGAAGCTACTTGCTCTTTTCTTGGAGATAGGTAACAGCATTTGCATCTTCAGTTTTAGTTTTCTTCATGGTTTTCTTGCTAAATTAAAAGGATAACTCTAAAACCTAGTTTCTTTGTTCTAAATATAGGAAATGTTTGGTCACATCTTGATCCACAACACATAATTGGCATACAAGATCACTAATAGGTAACCTTCTACAAGCCTAACAATGCAGTAAGATCCTGGATGTTTCCCACCTCCTATGTGGAAAGCGACTAGACAAGTATAAAATAGGTAAGGTATGAGGACAAAACTAAACAACGAGACACTGTTCTCAAACAATTCATCAAATTTTTGACAAAAATCTGGCAAAGTGTACAACAGTTGATGGTTGTATGCCTTACTCACAACCTATACAAATAAACAGAATATGAGATATCATAGTGTACACAAACTACTAGGTGACCACAAGACAAAATCACATAAATGACTCGACTACAACTGCCAAAATACCACCATCATTATGCATTGGAGCTCCGTAAAAGAAGTCTACCCGATTAAGGAGCAAACTCTGGACTGGGTGGATAGCGAAAGTGGCCCCAGGCTCTGAAAACAAAAAAGAAAAAGGAGTAAGTTTCTTACAAACCCAGTGAGTGGATAATCCCCTAGAAAATCTAATAATTTGTTTATATCTCATATTCAAAAGTAAGGTAGTAAAACATATATATATATATATACACACACACACATGAAGATTCAAACATTAGTTCATAAGTAGGTTATCAAATCTGAAATATTGAGAGCAAGTACAATATCATTTTCTTTCCCAAAATACTTATCAAGCAATTCAATAGAGAAAAACCTGTAATATTTTTCTTATTTCACAAACTTTGCAAGGAATTGAAAAAGTATTTAGAATTTCTATATACAACTAGAATCTAGTGGATAATTCCTAAAGGCAGCCCTACCTAATAGATATCAGTCATCATCATCCACTTTATTCTTCCAACAGATATACTCCCCTTATTCCTCCAATAGATATAGTTCTATCACAAGTGCACTTGGAGGTTTTCTAAAGAAATCTCCAATGAATTCAAATTTCAAGAAAGCTCTATTAACAAAATATTTCATATGACAATAAGAATTTGAAAGTAAAGAACTATTTTCTACCAACTCAAAATTAAATTATCTGACAACATTATCATCCATTTCATGTAGCATATTGTTCATTAATTTTAGCAATTCATGATGGCAAAATAATATAGTCACTAGCATTATATGCAGTAAATAATATAAAAAGAATAGGCATATTATAGTAGTAGTAGTATTTTTATATATCATGATGTATGGTTATATTTTTGAAAACAAGGAACTAACAACATTCTAATTACTTAATAATCTTAGTAATTTATGATGTTCGAAGTCTTGATATCAAACAAAATTTCGTAAAAAGAGGTTCACAAAAGGATTAAAATTATCCACTCACTTTTAAAGGTAACAAGATAACTTTAAATTGTATTCTTGAACCACAACTTTCCAAAATAGCTTATCCAACTAGTTCACCAAAACCTAATAACCAAAATCATCAACCATCTCACACAATAAATTCCTAATTTAACATAAAATCTTTTAATTCCAAAAATCTAATCCTCAAACAAAAGAAAGTTAAGTTAGAAGAGAGTATATATATACTCACTATTTTGACATAGGGTTGGGGTTTGAGCTTGGCATCAATAGCTAGCAAGAGAAAGGAAAGAAATAAGCTATCTTGCAGTAGTCCATAAGGCTAACCAAAAGTTAAAGTCAACTGGGAAGCCAGACCAACTGGAGGGAGTATTCACATTCACAAGCTTGGCTGGTCAACAAGAAGAAGAAAAATAAGGTGAAGGAGAGCAACATCCACGAGCTGATTGGTAGCAACTAATGGTGAAGCACAGTTTGCATTCATGAAGGTCCACAGTGGCTAGAGCAGAAGATGAAAATGGAGGAGAGCAAAGGCCGGTAGGTTAAGGTTGTTCAGTGCCATTGAAGAAAGGAAAGGAAGTAGAAGCCAGTCGTAGTGTAGAAGAAGCCGAATCGAGGAAGAGGAAGGATGACAAAGTACGGCAATCTGGTCACCAGCAAAAAGAAGGGAGAAAGAGCAAAACTAAGGGAAACTTTATTTTGGGTAAAGAGAGAAAGAAATGGCATCGGGAAAAGAAAAAGGAAAAATTATAGTTTAACCAGAAAATAAAATTTGAGCACTCACTATAACACTTACATACAACATTTTCTAGGAAACAAACATATGTTAAACTATAAATTGTGTACTTTTAACATATAATTTTATAAGTCTACTACTAGCTTAATTTATTTGCTAAAGTATTACATGTTTGTAGATGTTTCAGGTGCTCTTGGTAATTTGGAAGGAAATCTTGTCTAAACCTAGTCAACTTGAGAAAGCCCAAGAAGATTTGAGGTAGTGTGGCTAGTTTCCCCTCTGTTGGAAGGATTCATCTTCCCAAAGATTTGTTTGAGGTGAGTAAATCACTCACTTTCTTTACACTAGAAATGGTTTAATTTCTTTATGACCAAATGTGGACTGAATTTATGTTAGTCTATGATTTGGCTTGGTTGAATTATTCGAAGGATATATATATATTAAAATTGCACCATGTGTGATTTATTGACAACAAAATGTGAAAGTATGTGATTGCATAGGTATGTGGATATGGTATATCAAATGAAAATAAAATGAGTACTGGATTAGGCTGAGATGTTTACAGGCAAGCTGTTTTTGAATGTTAATGAAATTGTTGCATATAGAGTTAGTTTAAAATGAGTTAGTTAAGTGACTAAATTGAGTAGGTTTAAGGTATACTTGCTATGATTTAAAGTGGGAAACAATACATATATACATGAATATATAATTGTGTCATATAGCAAAACCATTTAGTTATTGGAAAAGTATAGATTATGAATTTACATAGTGATGGAATATATTTTCATGTTATAATGGTAGAAATATATGAATTTGAATGAGTTGCCTTGCAGAAAGGTTTTTTTTTTTCACATTGTGTAATACAAAAAACTGGGTGTGTAATCATGATAGCAAGCCCGAAATCTTAAATTCAAGTAGAATCACAAGATTGGAATTTCAAGGCTCCAATTCGTCTTGTGACAATATAGTTCAAAAATGCAAGTATGCTAACCTGAAGTTGCAAACCTTCAGGAAGTGTAGAATAGTATGCTATCCAAATTGTGATTAGAATAAAAAAACGAAGGGTCAATTTGAATCATAAGGAGTAAGTTCAAATTTTGTTTTGAATTACAGAGCATGAAAGCTTGCTCTGCTCCTGTGAGCACGATTGCAAAAACAATGGGAAAATTGGCAAGTCGAATCTTGAGCCCTGGAGATAAGAGAAATTAGAATCTTTGTAGGATTTCCAATTGGATTTCTAACTAACTTAGTAGTTCCACCTTTTAGAAACATTCAAGGATTTAATTCTTAGTTAAATAAATATGATAAATCATATAGCAACCTGTTGGAATGTTTTGTTAATATGTTACAATTTGATAAGTTGTTACCTAGAACTCCTTTTATTAATTTGTTTAATTATGTGATTGATTTCATGAACCTAAATAATTATTAGTTTGCTTGATCCTTGAGGCATTCTTTGTCTTATTATTGTAAATGGTACGTGTTAAGTTAGTCATTTCAAAATTAGGTAACTAAGTAACGGAATGATTGATTAGTAGAATACTATTGTATTGAATGTGCTATGAATTAAGTGAATAAGTTTGTGAATTATTTGATATGAATCTTTGATAGACTCTTTCAGAAATTGACAAATGTAAATTTAAAATTACGAGTGGCCTCTTGAATGAGAAAATGACTATTTGTGTATTGGAATTGATGCGTATGTCCTGATACTTTATGTATGAATTTGAAATTGGATTCATGGAGCAATTTCTTTAAGAAACTCCAAAAGATATTTTTCTTAAAAATAAATGTATATACTAATACTGACATGGCCATGAATATCTGTTGGAGAGATAAGGGGGAGTTATATTTGTTAGAAAAATAAGGATAATGGAGCTTTGATATTGAATTATAAACTATATGATAAGTTACCTAATGAAACTTGTTCATTGATCCAACTCTCAGTTCATTTGCATGCATTCATTAGATTGAATTAAAAGTGTTCGACTTGGATGTCCTATGTGCAAAGAATGTATTGAATTAATTGGAATGTCTTTGTTGGACATGAAAAATATTGTTTATTTTTTTTTTTAGGTATTATATGTCAAAAGTGAATCAATTGGAGTCCTAGTTAATGGTTATTCTATTTATACTTACCTAGATTATTGAGTTAATGGAACCTACATGGTGCCATGATATGATGAATGATTGAATGACAAATTAAAAATTCAATGTTAGAATAGATAATAGACCTCATCTTAGTTCCGGATAATTTAAATTTTTTTAGGAGTTTAGCTCCCACGTGAATAGATTTATAGGGTGACCTTGCTCCCAGAAAATAATTGAAAATTATTCCTAGGAATTGATAGAAATGTCAAAGGTGATAGTCTTGTATTAAGGTTGGTATCCTCCACCTTGAGTTTAACTCACAATGATGGCAGTTTCTTTAAATTACTATATTAAATTTTTAATAAGTATGTTTGTCTAATCTAGTAGCCTAGCTGTGAATAAAGGATCATGGATAGATTATGCATTGGAAGGTTCTTAATGAGTTTAATGGGAATTGGTCTTTGAAATATTAACATTGACACCTAGAACATGAATCACAGGACAAATCAATGTGAAATGGTACACTCGATCTAATGAAAAAAGAAATAAAGGTGGTAATATGGGAACTTGGAGATAGAATATTGTAATTAAGAAAATGATTTCATTATTGATAATGTTTAGCCCATCTGAATAGTATGATTATGAAAATAACATTTGGAGATAAGTGGTATGGCCCACCTAGAAATGATTATGCGTGAGATTTATAGGTGAATAGCTCATCCTTTTATAGGTATATGAATATTAACTTGCCATGATGGATTAAAAGTTGATTCCATTGGTATCCGTATCTTGTTTGGTTAAGTAATCATAGTATAAAGCTTTAACTAAGTTTCTCTTTGCATTATTGAAATAGTTAAGTAAATAGAGAGCATCTGGTAGTCTAGTAAATGAAAGATGAATTAGTACTTAGAATCATGATTACCATGTTATCTTCATTGTTTGAAGGTGGGAAATTGATTTTAAGGATTGCTCAATTTTGTATTGATTTTGACTAAGTTTTGTATTATTGTGTATTATTTTTGGTATATATTTATAATTGAGATATTAATGTAATCTTACATTAGTAATAAACTATATATAGAGAAACTAATTTACTTACTGGGTTTCATTGAAACTTATTATATTTTCTTTAAATAAAAATTTTTTAGGTTGTAGAGACGTACATGGGCTTAAAGACTTCTTGGTTAGAGAAGTACAACATAGTGCTTGGTAGAACACTTTGACATTAAATGGTCTCATGCATGTTTTTATTGAATCATTACGTGTTTATATAATGTACTGTTTTGTAAAAATCAAGATTTGTATAAAAAGTCTGAAAATTGAGTAATAGGTTTTATAGGGATATCTTTATTGGATTTTGTAGAATTCTTTTTTGATATTGAGATAAAACTACAATCATTTAAAAAAAAATCAATGGTGTTTTCTTTAAAGTTCAACATATAACATGTATTAAGAAAGTAAGTGTAAGGTTTGTAGAAAGATGTCACTGGATGACTACCTACGCCGATTGCGTTCCAAATTGGGGCATGAGAATGGAGGATTACTCCAATAGCAGAATTCATCAGCAAGGCATGATTTGAGTTATTGAATTTTTGCATCTGTTTAAACCACATCATCTTCATATTACTAGACAGCATGCTGTAAAAGAGGAATACAATTGAAACTTCTTTTCTATTTTCCTTATAGTCATATCTATTAATTCTGAATCAAGAAACACAACAAGAGAAAACTAGACATTACAAAGTAACATTACTTCTGAAAATCTTCACTAATTGTTGATTAATCCAAATAAGCGCTTTGACAAAAAACTTGGTTAAGACAAATCTATTCTTAAACAATGTTCTGGACTAGAATCATGAACTATGTCAACTGACATTGACTAAATATTTCATCGGCTAAACTAATTCATATAGTTTTAAGAGGCTTATCATGTTTAAAATATAAGCATGATAAATAGTTCTACAACTTTCATATTTTCAAAAGCTTCCAATAAACCACAAAGAAATCACACAAGAAAGGAAAAGCCAGACTGATTCTTTTTTTTTTTTTTTATCTTTTGAAACTTCAAATTTGTATAATCTTCTTGAAGAAATGTTGTTGGCCTTTATTTTATGTATATGAAATCAAAGGAAGAATGTAAGATTCATACCAATGAAGCAGACATAGGAAGATGTTTCACTCAAGTCTTTGCCATCATTCTGCATGGATGATAAATTCCTATGTCTGAGGAAGTGATTCTTGGCTCTAATGATAGGAACCTCGAAATTCAATTTGTTGAATGTCCAAATGTGCTATTCAGGATTTAATTCCAACTGCAATCCCATTGAAATAGGATTGAAAGTAGATTCCTTGAAATTTTTTGTTAGTGAGAGTTGTTTATCAGTTTCCAATGCCAATTCCAATTGTTCTATGGAATTCTGAACTCTAATATCATCCTCTTGTCCGATTAACTGAATCCGTCATTAGTTTCAACAAATAATTTAGATGACAACATTTGGTAAAAATTTATAAGTGGTGCACTTATAACTGGCTTTGCTTTCTTTAATCTATTTCAGCTTTATTCTTTAACTTTATGATTTAAACAAAATGTCAACTTAAAAGGCACCAATCTTGCCAAGGTGCAGACATAAATCTTTATTGAGAAATAAATGAGGAAAAAATTATTGTTTAGAACCACATAATTTATGCTGAAATCGAGTAAATATTCCAATTTTTTTGGGTAATTATTAATTGAGTCACAATCTATTTGAGTCCTACAATCACAAATGCACGCCATAATTGTGACTTGTGAGAGTTGGCTGAAAGGAGAAGCATTTATCCACAATTAATTAAGCTAGACCAAATATATAGATATATATTGAAAGGAAAACTATTTTCTTTTTTAAAACAGGTAGTCATGTTTTCTTCTTGGGAGGACAACATTTATAACAGTGCAGATAGACCAATAACAAGGCACCGGAGTCGAAGCTTTAAGAAAAGCTATTAATTTGTAAAGGATATACAGAAATTGAAGTTTGATCAATTAACGTGTAAAAAGTTAGAGAGAAGTACCTATTATTAAGCATGCAATTGAAGTTTATTTTTGTGAAGTCATGCCTTCATGTCTTTCATTCATCAGTGTTATACCTTTCCTTGAATAACTATAACTATAAGGATGCTACATAATTTAAAAGCATTTTCATATAAGTTATTTGATAATTTTTACCTACATGGTATTTTGAAAAGAATATATATATAATTTTAGTTGCATTATTTCATTCTTTACTTATATTTAAAAAATATACAAGAATTGCATAGGCATTTTAATGTTCTTTTGTCTTTGAGACTATAAACATATAAAAGAGAGATTATTTGTGGACCACTGTGTAGATCTAATTTAATATATATATATATATATATATATATTTTTTAAAAAAGAGAGGACCTTTTGATTTTGTGTAGCAACAGCACATTAACCGTTTCTTTTATGTTTTAGCTACACCTCTTGATGCCTAAACTGGGTCGTATTGGGAAATCCATTTAAAATCCTCAGCTGACTGAAACTACCAAGCAAAAGTGACTGAGTTCTTTTACTCTTGTTTTCCACCCTGCTGGCCTCCTCTGTCAGGGCTCATAGTGAACCCGAAGCTTCTACTCTCTGTGTTATCTTCGGCCAGCCAGCCAGCCTACTGGGGCAGTAGTAGCTATCTCACCGGAGTTCAGCTAGATGAGGTTGTCCAAGCTTCTCCCAGCAGCAGTGGGCATTCTTGGTGGAGTTGCAGTGCCTGAACCAGTCACTCTGTTCTACTTGGAGCACACCGTATGCCAGTCACCATTTCTCTGGTTGGATTGAAGCTAATAAGCGTTGAAGCTTTTACTGTTCCAGCTAACCCTCCCCCAACAACCCCATTACTTTCTTCTTTCCCGAAACCCACTGTACTTTCCCTTTTCTTATCTGTGCAAGGGCGCCAGCTAACTCATGGAGCAGCAGTAGTTCAGTCATTTAGCAGCTCTAACCAGCACCGGCCAAGACTGCTCTACCACCACCTTTCATTCTCTCATCCAATCTGTCTACTCTTGCAGTACAGCGTGCAGATTCTGGCAGCCGAAGTTGCTGTTCTGTCCTGCAACCAGCCACATGATTCTGCTCGAAGCTCTCCACCCCTTCGCCACTTTCTGCTAACTGGAGTTTAGGGCCAACCGTGCAGTGTGAAGTGGCCAGCAGTAACCTTTGTGGTGCCTTGATCCGTTCAGGCCGAACTACTCCACTATAGGGGACTGTCACAATCATGGGCGAAGAAAGGTACTCAGCTATTGGTGTCATATTTTTTTCAACTCTACTGGAGCCATTCCAAACCAGCTATCGTCATCTTTTTCTTCTGGTCGTAGCAGCAGTTGGTGGAAACCAATTGAACCAATCGTGATGAGGGATGCCTCATTCGGCAGCAGTACAGCCGACTATCATGCATACCAAAAGCTTGCCTTTATATGAGTGCAAGGCTGAGTTGAGTAGCTAGTTGGAGAGGCTGTTTAACGTTGGATAAGAGAAGCTCCATTTACAACAGTTGCAGCTACTGGAGGCTGATCACTCTTTTCTGCCAATAGCTGCCCTGTTTGGACTGAACCGTTGGGAGTTTCAGTTGCACGCCCAGCTCATGCAGGAGCCCTTAAGGTAAGTAGATTGCTTACTCATTATAGTGTTTGAATACATGTGAATTCATATTTGTACTGAGGTATGAATGGATAATTACTCATGAATGGAATTGAAAAGAAAATTGGTGGTGATTGGAGATTGTGGGATGTTCTTTTTTTTTTTTCTTCTCTCTGCTAGATATATGAAATTATTTAGATACAACTTGAGAATTGAATAGGGAACGACTAATTTTCCCTTTAGTAAACCATGTTAATGAGTATATGTGTATTGAGATGGGAACTTGTAATGCCAATTGATGGAGTAGATAGGTAGTATTATTTATGTAGGAGTGGTGGAATGCACTGAGTTGACCAAAAATTTCTGGGTAAATAATGAAGTGGATTTATGGTTATGTATTGGAAGCTTAGGATCGATTGGGCCTTATTGAAAATACTAAATATTGGTTAATAGTCAAACTCTTTTGTACTAGCAAGTATTGAACTTTCTTTAAATGGAATGGTCTCTTGGAAATAACCAAGTGTTAACCTTGTAAATAAGTAACCCATTCTCTTATTAGTGTTTATTTATTGAACTAGTACATAGAAATGAAAGTTTAGATATCTTTGGTGATGATATTTGTTTAAACATTATATAAATTTATCTTGAATTTACATATTATGTTGTAATGTTTACGTGAACATGTATGCATGAATGAGGTTTGTGCACATGTTTTATTTGGAATGTCTTTAAAATATGAAATTGTGTGAGTTGAATGATTAGTTAATGGAATGATATCATTATATTGAATATGTGTGAATTGACAAGTAAAGATCCTTGAAAGATTCTTGAAGAAATTGACCAATATAAATTAAAGCTTGGAATGGTCTCTTGAATAAAGAAATGATTATTTGTGCAATGAGCTGACTGGTTGATTGAATATTAACATGATCATTGAACTGTTATGATATGGGTGTCCATATGAATTATGTGTGAATTGAAAATTGGATTTATGGAGAAAGTTCTTTAAGGAACTTCCAAAATTATTTTTTTCTATACACACACACACATATAAATACTGACATAGCAATGAAATCTGTTAGAGAGATCAGAGGGAGAATATCTATTAGAGGATAAGGTGATTGGAGTTCTAATACTGATTTATAATTTAAGTAGTAAGTTGCTTAAAGAAACTTGCTCATGTATCCAACTTTTAGTTCATTTATATGCCTTCAATTGATTGAATTGAAAGTGTTTGATTTAAATGCTTTATGAAAAGATAATGTATTGATTTGATCAAAATGTCTCTTTTTGCCAAATAATGACAGTAAGTCATTCTTATTAATTGATTGTGATTATGAAAGTGACAAGTTTCTCATATAGTTAGACTTTAACTTGATGTGTTTGAAAACTACCAATATGATGGTTCTTTGTATTGATTGTTTTGAATAGTTAATGACCATATATATATATATATATATATTAAACATCAAATTCATTGTAAGTATAACTATTCAATTACTGATTGATGTTACTGCTATATAAATTCATAGCTATCATCTCTGGTAAATAGGTAAGTTTGAATTGGTTGAACTGTAAATTGTTATATTTTATTAAAATGGTATGTGAGCCATATGATATAAATAATATTTAAGGCAAGCAATTTATTTATTAGGTTTCATTGAAACTCATTACTTTTTCTGGAAAAAAGTATTTTAATTTCAGTATTGTTTGATATCGTGAAGATCACAGGATGAAAGTTAAGGGCCTAATGCCAGATTAAATAATTAACAGTTGTAAAGTTTGTATATGAATGTTAAACTGTTGTAATTATTCTTGTGTCTAGTAAATATGTAAGGATTCTTGAATTGTTTTTACAAGTTGTTGGAAAAGCGTGTGACCCTGAAAACGTTTGAAAAACAAAGGAGACTCTATCAAAATTTCTTAAAAAAAAAGGGGTCTTTGATAAATTTATATAAAGTGTTTGAAACTTGCAGAAATTTTATTTTATTTTTCCTTAAATTTTAAAATATGAGTTTTGTTTTCATGGTTTAATTTTGGTCAAACAATTTTATAGCATCAAAAAGACCTATAGGAAGTTATTATTAGGTGATTTTCTATGCCGATCACGTTATCAAAATTGGGATGTGACAATCAGTTCGAAAATAAATTGTTTGGATAGCTTTGCATGAGTAACCAATTGTAGCTCATGCTAGCTGTCATGATTAAATTCAAAGTCTCCAACACCAATTCTACTTGTATTTGCTTCTAACTCATCAAAATCCCCACATCTGCCCCACTCCAATTCCAATCCCATTATAAGAGAAGACAGCTTCAATTTCTTTATTGGGCAATCCATATCCTTCCATTTTTTGGTTTTATTGTCAAATTGCAACTGCAAGCTCACTTCAATTCCCTCTGAGCATATATTGGGTGCACCTTACACTCTCTTATAGCATTGACTATATTGCCAACCTCCGCTATCAACAACAGAAAAATGAAATGTAAGCTTTGGATCGTAAGAGTTGTGTTTCGCTCTGGTGTCTTCAATTGCATTCATTATGGCTTTACTACCAGTATCATCATACCATATAATAATATGGTTTGTCACTGCCCATTTTCCATCATAATAGAAACTATCAAGACCCGTGTCAATTTCACTATCTTCCAAAAAGGAGTCACATTTTATTGTTATCCAGCCAGCAAAGAATAATGAGAATTCAAGAGAAACAGTAAGCCAGAAAGCGAAACCTAAGAGATCAGAAGGTTGGGGAAGTTTAATAATTATCAAACTCTCCATTGCATGATATCCGAAACCCCTTGAAATTCTGCTTCCTGGAAAATAATAATTAAGATGGTCATATTGACATACTACTACTAGCTTTGTTCTTTTATAGGCATCTTCTGCTATTGTGTAGCATGAACTTTGGTCCAATTTCACACAATTTATGAAAGACATTTCTAAAATTTCACACAGTTCCAAAGATTTCAATGTGATTGGAGTAGTTACTGTCTTCAAGGATATGCAACCATCCGCATTTAATTCTCTTAAAGATGGTGGAAGTTTTGGCAGAAATCGAAGCCTCATGCATTTTGCCGTGTAAAGATATTTTAGAGATGAAAGATGTTTGATGCAAGACAAGCTCTCCACGTTGCTTCCATTTAAGTCTAAACTTTCTAAAGACCGTAAGCCATCAAGTATATATGATATCTAAATTCCATTTGTCAAGGTCTTTGCAACTAGAAATATTTAGTTTTCCAAGAGATCACAGGTTAGATAACTAGTTTGCGAAACTCTTCAATCATGTGTTCCAGAAACACAATGATTGAAGCTTGTTGCAACATCCAATGGATGAAGGTCATGTTTTGATTGTTATACAAGTCCGTCTCTAGTATATTCGGCAAGCTCAATGAAAAGTGTTACTCTTGATGTTTTTGCACCCAATTTCAAGCGATTGGAGTGTTAAAAGAGATGGATGAATGTGACACAAATTACCGCAATAGTTGAGATTTATTGATTTTAGTTTCAATGCCTTGGAGAAATCTGGGAGCTCAATCAATTTCTTGGATCCTTTAAGGTTTATTCTCTCCAAAGTTACAAAATCCTGTCAAAGTTAGAAGTGAAAAATGCTCAAATCTTCAAGGACAAAATCTAAAACAAAATGAGCGGTTATACTTGTACATTTACCTGTAGTCTATCCCAAAGTTTTTCAATCCCACTCGGGATATTTCAAGATGCGCTAGCTTTCGAGCACAACCGATTGTTGGCATATGGTTCAAAGATTTACAATAGGAAAGATTTAACAATTGAAGATTCAAGACCTTAGAGAAATTAGGAATCTCTATCAATTAATTAGATCCCTTGAGGTTTATGTCCCCATTCCACGGCATGTGATTGGTATAGAAGGTCATCAACAAATAACCCTCTATAAGCCTAACAATGTAGTAAAATCCTTGATGTGACACACCTTCTATATGGAGTGCAATTAGACAAGTATAAAATATGCAATAAGTGAGGACAATTAAACAACACAAACATATTTATCAAAATACTTCATCAGATTTCTAATAAAATTCTGACAATTTCCCCTCTTTTTCAAACTCTAGGCACTAGGCCAATACATCAACTAAGGGCTACAAGCCCTACTCACAATCTGTACAACTCAACAGAATACCACAGAAGCCCAGACATCACAATACACACAAACTACTAGGCAATAACTTACACAATCGCATAAACTATTCAACTACACCAAGTGCTGAAATATTGCCATCAATATGCGTTCGTGCTCCGCAAGAGAATTCTACTCAATCAAGGAGCAAACTCAAGTTCAAATGAATGTGGGTGCACAACAGGAGTAGCCTTAGGAAAAGAGGTTCAAACAGTGATTAGTTTCATACGGTGAGCAAATAATTCCCTAGAAAACCAATGATTAGTTTACAATTTATGTTCAAAAGTGCAGTAGTAAAACATACGAATGCAGATATAAACATCAGTTTGTAAGCACGTTATCAAATCTAAAATAGTTAGTAACAAGTACAATATTACTTATTGTCCAGAATACTTGTCAAACAATTTAGCGAAGAAAATGAATAATATTGCTCTTACTTCACAAATTTTCAAGTAGTTGAAAAAGAATTTAAAAAAAATTTATAGACAAGTAGAATCCAATGGATAATTTCTAAAGACAACCTTATCTAATAAATATCAATCATCATCATTTACCTTATTCTCTTAACATATATTCTCCCCTTATTTTTCCATTAGATATAATTCTAATCACAAGTGCACTTAGAACTTTTCTAAAGGAATTTCTAATGGATTCAAATTTCAAGGAAACTCAATTAACAAAATATTTTATATAACAATACGCATTCAAAAGTTAAGAATTATTTCATACCAACTCATAAATTGAATCATATGGCAACATTGTCATCCATTTCATGTAATATCTTATTCAATAGTTTCAACCATCCACAATAGCAAAATAATAAAGTTGCTAGCATCAAACGCAGTAAATAATACAAAAGAATATGTATATTGTAGTACTATATATATGTATGTATCAATATATATCATAACATATGGTTTTGTTTTCAAAAATAAGTAATAATCTATAATGTTCCAAACCATGATATCAAATAAAACCAGCATTTACGAATAGAGGTTCATAAAAGGAGTAGGATTATCCATTCACCTCTAGATAGTAAGATGATTCCAAAATCCTCTTTTTTTTTCTGATCACAAAACCCTAATAATCAAGTCTTCATCTAACTCCTATAATCTAAGATTTTCCTCCAATTGGCTACAAGACAACCTAATTTCTCTTTCATTTCTTTGTTAATCTTGAGATACGCAACTTTGCTGCTAGCATGGATGGTTCTAATCGAACCAAATAGCCGTGGGAGTGCGTTGTGCTGAGAGGCCTGTACAAAGCAGTCTTGAAGCTGGATTAAAAGCCAAATTCCATGGCATGAGGTGAAACTGCTCACTAGCCCAACTTGAACTTAGTTATTGTTGGCATTGAAAAGGAACAAACGCAGAGAAGATGGAACTTTTGGTCTAGGATTTTTTTCTTTTCAAAGAAGGAAGAGAGGAAATGCTAAGAGTGTTCTATAGTAGTTGACCGAAAGTGGAGGAGGTTGAATAAGGAGGAGGAACGACCAACAGTTGCCAAAGGGGAAAAGAGAGAGTGCAAAAATAGGGGAAGACTTTGTTTCAGGTAAAGGGAGAGTAGGTGCTAGAAAAAATTAGAACACTTACTATATCACACCTACTGACAATATTTTTTTAGCAAACAAAATGTATGTTACACTATAAATTATTTACTTTTAACACATAATTTTATAAATCTACTACAAGCTTAAATTATTTGCTAAAGTGTTACAAATTCTCCCCTCTTTAGAAGAATTTGTCTTTGAATTTTTTAAGTAGAGTTGTATAGAAACAAAATGAAATATTGAATTACCATTGAAAGTAGAACTCCAAGGATGTT
Organism: Saraca asoca; assembly: GCA_026873985.1. NCBI lineage: Eukaryota > Viridiplantae > Streptophyta > Magnoliopsida > Fabales > Fabaceae > Saraca > Saraca asoca. The sequence continues at coordinate 22,632 of JANHAO010001624.1, forward strand.
TGGATAAAAAGTTTATACCAATAAGCTATTCAAAAAGATAGGGATATTTATCCTTCACAATTGGCTTGAGTTCCTAAGTCATCTCTTCTTTCTTATGGTTTTCCCATAGTTCTTTCATAAAGGGATATTCCTTGGAATGAAGTTTTCTAACTTGCTAGTCAATGATAGCTACGAGACACTTTTCAGAAGCTAGATGACTATCTAGTTCAATTGGGATTTCTGGAAGGATATGAGACAAATATGGGACATACTTTTTCAACATGGACACATGAAAAATAGGATGGATGCTCTCTAGTTCTGCAAGTAGATTCAACCTATAAGCCACAGTACCTATTCTCTTCTTATGAAAAATGGACCTATATACCGGGACTTAACTTTCCCTTCCTACCAAATCTCATCACTCTTTTCATAGGTGATATTTTCAAAAATACCTGGTCACCCACTTAGAATTCCAAGTCTCTCCTTCTCTTATCTGCATAAGACTTTTAACGACTCTGAGTTGTTATTAAGTTTTCTCTGATAATCTTGACTTTCTCATTTGCTTCCTAAACCAAATCTGGACCTAACAATTTTGTCTCACCTACCTCAAATCATCCAATGAGATATCTACATTTTCTTCCATACAATGCTTTAAAAAGAGCCATCTGAATTGAAGAATGATAACTGTTATTATAGGCAAATTCAACCAATGGTAGGTAACGCTCCCAACTACCCTTAAATTCTAGCACACAAGCTCAAAGCATACCTTCTACAACTTGAATTATTCTCTCAGATTGTCTATTTGTCTAAGGGTGGAAGGCTATGCTAAAGTGGAGTTGTGAACCCAAGGCCTTTTGAAAGGATTTGCAAAATCGTACAATGAACTAAGTATCTCGATCGGATATAATTAACAATTGAAATCCATGGAAATACACAATCTAATCCAAGTATAATTGAGCATATTGGGAAGCTGAATAAGTAGTCTTCACCAGGAGAAAATGGGCATTTTTTGTCAAATGATCAACAATTTCCCAAATAGAATCATTGCCCTTGGGAGTTCTTGGCAGTCTAGTAAGAAAGTCCATGGTAACTCTTTCTCAATTTCATTCAAGGATCTCCAAATTTTGGTGTAAGCTTGTAGGTCTTTGGTGTTCAGCTTTAACTTATTAATATATGAGACATTGGAAAACAAAATCCACTATGTCTCGTTTCATTCCTTCCCACTAATAACCTGTCTTCAAATCTTGGTACATCTTATTACTGCCAAGGTGTATAGCATAAGATGAAGAGTGGGTTATATGCATAAGTTGTTGTCACAAGCTATCCACATTAGGCACCCATATTCATCCATGATAAGTTAAGTCTCCTCGATCATCTCTTGCCAAGCCCGAATCTGGTTCCTTCTTCATTTTGTTAACTAGTCTACTTAAATCCACATCTTAAGCCTGTGCAGCCATAATTTGATCAACAAGTTGAAATTGTGCCTGCACATATGCCATAAATAACCCAGGTTCTGATATTTGCAATTGAACTCCACAAGCTTCCACCTTGTGTAACTCTCGATGATTGGTCTCCTGTGTACATCATATGAGCAAGACTCCCTCTAAACTTCTTACTCAATACATCAACTACCATATTTGCCTTGCTTGGATGATATAAGATAGAGCAATCATAGTCCTTTAATAGCTCGATCTAGCAACATTGTCTTAGGTTTAGGTCTTTTTGCTCAAAGATATACTTCAATCTCTTGTGATCAATGTAAATCTCTCTTGTCTCACCATAAAGATAATAGCACCAAATCTTCATTTGTTATGCTGCATCAAAACGTATCCAAGACTAATCCTAGAGGCATCATAGTAAATGGTATAGTTGCCACCACTTGTAGTAAATGCCAGCACCGGTGCTGAAGTTAAACACTTCTTGAGTCACTTAAAACTTGCTTCATAGGAATTAGACCACCCAAGTTTGACATGTTTTTGAGTTAGCTTAGTCAATGGTGCTGAAATCCAAGAAAAATCCTTCACAAAATGGTGATAATATCCAGTTAACCCAAAAAGCTATGAATTTCAATCACTAAGGCTGGTCTAGGCCAATTTTGGGCCACTTCCACTTTCTTAGGATCTACGCTGATACCTTCCTTAGAGACCACATGTCCTAGAAAAGTTATACTAGACAATCAGAACTTACACTTTGAAAATTTGGCATACAACTGATGTTCTTTAAGAGTTTACAAAATTGTCTTGAGGTGTTGTTCATGTGCTTGGTCACTACGAGAATACACCAAAATATCATCAATGAACACAATTACAAATTGATTAAGGAAAGGTCAGAGTATCATGTTCATTAGATCTATGAAAGCTGCAAGAATATTAGTCAATCCAAAAGACATCACCAAAAATTTATAGTGACCATACCAAGTATGAAAGGCAATTTTGGGAATGTCTTTCTTCTAGATTTGCAACTGATGATAGCCAAAATGTAAATCAATCTTAGAAAAGTATTGGGCACCTTGAAGTTGATCAAATAAGTCATCAATTCTCAATAATGGATATTTATTTTTCACTATGACTTTATTTAACTACCTATAATCAATACACAACCTCAAAGTTCCATCCTCCTCCTTTACAAATAACACAAGAGCTCCCCTTAGTGAAATACTAGGTCGAATGAAACCTTTGTCCACTAAATCCTACAACTACACTTTCACTTCTTTCAATTCTGCTAGTGCCATTCGATAAAGTGGAATAGAAAAGGGGTCAATTCTAAGAGCAATATCAATGCAAAACTTAACTTCTCGTTCTAGTAGCATTCCAGGTAGCTCTATAGGAAAAATATCTAAGAACTCCCAAACTGTTGGTACATTTTCTACCTTTTGCTGTACTTGTTCAGTGTCAATGATACATGCAAGATAAGCCTCACATCCCTTCCTAATCATTTTTCTAGCACTCAAGGCAGAAATAAGGTTAATAGGAACATCACTCCTGTCTCCCTAGAGCAAAAAGAAATCTCTATCTAATATATGAAGACTAACCAGCTTATTGTGATAATTTACACGAGTGATATGTTGATAATTAATCCATGCCCAAGATAACATCAAAATCAACCATATCTAACACAATCAAATAAATAGGTAAAACAATCCTAGGCACATCAATTTCATAAGAAAATACCCTATCACAAGCAATCAATGTTTGACCCAGAGGAATAGATGCCAATAACTGTGATTCTAAAAAGAGTTAGGGTCAGCAAGTTGTAATGTAAGATAGGTAGAGATGAATGAGTGGGTTGAACCTAGATCAAATAGCACATAAGTTGGAATAGAATCAATTGATAAAGTACCTGTGACTACTGCATTAGAGGCTTGGGCATCCTACCTAGTCAAAGCATACACTCTCATAGTAGCTCCATGTCTACTACCAAGACCTCTATTAAAAGATCCTCTACCTATCCTTCTCCTATCAAATTTAAATAATAAGGGTCTAGCAGATGCTGTAGATCAGGGCAAAACATTTTCTGATGCATCTGTGGGCCTGATGCCACTAGGCAGGGCTATTGGATAAAGATAATCTTTCACAATATGACCTATCTAACCACATCTAAAGCAAGATCTAGTTTCCCTTTTACAAACCCCTAAATGAATTTCTCCACAACCCTGACATTGTCCTGGTGTCTCAAGTCTAGCTAGAATAGGACAACTGGAGCTAGATTCTCTAAAAGGATAATGACTTGAAAAAGTGACACCTACTGGTCTTCTACTTGGATTACCTCTACCCAGGTTTCGTGGGGGAAATTGCACATTAAGCCTTCACGAGGGAGGTGTGTTGGAAGTTAAAGATAATGGTCTTTTGAAATCTCCACTTATACTTTCATATCTTGATCTTTTTCTTGCATTATCGTGAGCCTCTCTTTCTTTCTTCCTTTCCATAAATCTCATTTCTAGTTCTATAGCTTAGTTATACACTTGTTCATATATAGTGCTGTCAAAAACTTGAATAACATTAAAATAATTATCATTGAGACCATCAACAAATCTCCTGGTCTTCTCCCTTTCCATAAGGATTATATGCCTTGCAAAATGAGATATATGGAGAAACTGGGCAGCATACTCAGAGACTGACAACCCTTTTGGTTTTAAATTGTTAAATTCCTACAATTTAGCATATCGTTGCCCTTCAAGAAAGAATTGTTATAAGAAATCTGTATGAAACATTTCCCAAGTGTTTACTCTTTCCCCTATTAATCTATTGCTCTCCCAACCCCAGTACCAATCTGTAAAGGATCCACCGAAGACCCAGTGCCTAAATAATGAAGAGGCTTAAGGTTTTGAAACTCTTGAAGATAATTTTTAAAATTCATAGGTGTTGGCCCTACAAGAAGTGGAGGAGTGGTGGTAAATGCATTTTTGGCCCTTCCTATCATTGTCACTGAAGTCTTTGTTAGATTAGTTCATCAACAAACTCATTTATTGCTCTTCATAAATTTCTTGCCCATGCTGGGGCATCCAAAGTAGAAGAGCTAGCTGAAACTCTAGAAGTAGAAGGAGCATCTGTCTTAGGCTAGGTGGTTTTAGATTGTACTTATCCATGTGTAACCCCACCTCGACCCCTAACACGACCTCGACCTCTCTCTATATCTCTACCTTTACCTTGAGGAAGTGGTGGTGGTGAAAAAAATGGTTCATATAAAGCTTTCTCGAATGCTTATTCTAATAGGCATCCTATATGGGCCAAAGATTTAATCTAAGGTAACATCTCCCAATTATCAAACAGAAAGATTTATTTAAACAATATTCATATATGTGTAAATATAGAAATGAAGAGTTTAGGAATTGTAAAGATTTTCAACATATTTCATGGAGTGACTATCAACATATCCTTATTTGAGTTTAGTGCTCTTGGGCGCACTAACACGTACTCAATACATCTATCCCAATTTAGTAGTCGAAGACCTCTAATCATGCATCTGGATTCTAAATCATACTTTAATACTAACTTTGTCACATCCTGTTTCACGACACGTGACCAGCATAAAAGGTCATCAATAGGTAACCCTCTACAACCCTAACATGCAATAAAATCCTTGATATGACACACCTATATGGAGTGCAATTAGACAAGTATAAAACATGTAATAAATGATGACACGTAAACAACACAAAAATATTTATTAAAATACTTCATCAAATTTCTAATTAAAATTTGACAAAATTTTCACTATTTTTTGGACCATAAGCACTAGGCCATACATTAGTTAAGGGTTACGCTCCTTACTCACAACCTATATAACTAAATAGAATACCACAAAAGCCCAGACATCATAATACACACAAACTACCATGCAACAACCAAACACAATTGCATAAATTACTCAACTATACTAACTGCCAAAATACCACCATCAATATGCTTTCGTACTCTGCAAGGGAAGTCTACCCAATCAAGAAACAAACTCAGATCCAAATGAATGTGGATGGATAGCAGGAATGACCTCAAGCTCTAAAAACAAAAAAAAAAATAGAATGAATTATATAAAAACCCAATGAGTAAATAATTCCCTAGAAAACCAGTAATTAGTTTACAATTCATGTTCAAAAGTAAGGTAATAAAACATACAAATATAGAGATATAAATAATAGTTTGTAAGCACATGATCAAATCCAAAAGCAGTTAGTAACAAGTATAGTATTACTTATTGTCTAGAATACTCGTCAAACAATTCACTGAAGAAAACCAATAATATTGCTCCTACTCCACAAATTTTCAAATGGTCAAAAAAGAATTTAAAAAATTCCTATACACAATTAGAATCCAATGGGCGATTCCTAAGGGCTACCTTGCGTAATAGATATCAATAATCATCACTCATCTTATTCTCCCAATAGATATTCTCTCTTTATTTCTCCATTATATATAATTTTAATCACAAGTACAGTTGAGGGTTTTCTAAAGGAATTTTCAATAGATTTAACTTCCAAGAAAGCTCAATTAATAAAATATTTTATATAACAATATACATTCAAAAGTAAAGAATCATTTCCAACCAACTCATAAAATGAATCATATGACAACATTGTAATTCATTTCATATAACATCTTATTCAATAGTTTCAACCATCCACTATAGCAAAATAATAAAGTTGCTAGCATCAAACAGGTAAATAATACAAAATATGTATATTGTAGTACTTTCTCTCTCTCTCTCTCTCTCTCTCTCTCTCTCTCTCCCTCTCTCTCTCTCTCTCTCTCTCTCTCTCTCTATATATATATATATATATATATATATATATATTGGATATTGAGAGAGCCTATAATGACTTAACGATGGAGCTACATATAATGTCGTGTGTACATTTGTCCCATTCATCTTTTTAAAATGTCACATGTTATTATTTGCGTCATTTATCAAATACGTTTCATTCATTTTCAAACTTTATCTTCGATAAAATATTAAAACACATATTAGAAATTTCTTTAATTATTATATTAAAATCCAAATCTCATGACATACTTCGGAGACTTTGTTCAAAAAAATTACTGAAATAGTACAATAAATTCATTAAAAAAATAATGATAGAATGTACAATTAATTGTGTGAATTTTTATTCTTTTCAAATAAAAATCAAGTCCTAATGACTACTTAATCTTAAGTTTACTTATGATTACAATAACAATAAGAAAAACATTTTTTTTTTTTTTGCAATAAGGATGGTGAAGAATTGATTATATATATAATCACTTGGAATATGCATAGATGAATGATGTTTATTACTTATATTAAAAAATATATATTGAACATAGTTGATAATAAGTTGATTGTACAACTATCTCAAAATGTAAAACTATGTCAGAAACAGTTGTAGGATATAAATATTTATTTTTAAATTAAAATGAATTATAATAATTTAAAATTACATATCAATTATAATATTGATATATTTTTTATTATATATTTTAGTTAGGGACCTCTGAATTTTGACTCCGCCACACTAAAGATTGTGGATTTCTTGTGCGACTGAACAGCTTTGCACATTTTGAGAGTTTTGTTAATCTTTTTTTGCAAAAATGGCTTGAGTTTTGTACTTTTAGGTCTTTCTTTCAAACATAATTTGCATAGAGAGAAGTGCTGATAAAATTTGATGCTATGAAATTTCTAGAAATTCCTGAAATTTTCCCAAACCCCAATTTCTTCAGAACAAGAATGGAATATTAGTAATTTACTAGCAGTTTTCATTTTCTAACCAAAGTTGATCCAGTGACAGAAATTCATAATAAATTTGTGATTTTCTCGTGTATTTTCAGACTTGTATGCTTTAAAAATTAACTCGTGAGTGAGGCATAATTTGATTCAAATTTTAATTCAATAAATCAATTATTTACGAGAGAAATAAGCAATATATAAATTATATTATCAGACTTATATTATAAATTAACTAAGTTTGAACTATTAAAAACTCAATTTATTTGATATATAAACATATAAATAAAAAATATATATGTATATACTATATAAATATATATTATATTTTAAATAAAATATTTCACAAAATTATGTTATAAAATAATATATATTTTAATTACTAATATAGTACTTCAATTTTATAAATGTTTCAACTTACCTCATTGTCAGCCCTAATCTACCTACTTGTACGCTTTACAAGTTACAGCAGACAATTCAGCAGGAAGAGTTCTCGCAGGAGTAAAAACAAAACTCAAATTATAATCAAAGACAAGGACATTGCAAGTTCGAATTTCTTTTATTATACCAAATGAGGGTTAATTAGGACTTATTAGACGACTGAGAAATTCTGTCTTAATTGTTTTGATCCGAGGTGATCAGAAAAGTTGTCTTTGTCGTCTATAAATAATGAAACTTTCGAATGTTTTGACAGAAAATATTTTTTTGTAGGATTAATTTTGTTAACTTATTTCTATAGTTATAAAATATTAAAATGATAGAAAATGTTTTATTTATTTATGTTATATGTGAAGAATATTGCAAAAAATAATATTCATACATTATTTTGTTAATAACTTCTCAAATATTGATATAGAAAGTACCTTTATGAATAAATCTACTAGATTATCACTTGAATAATGGATTTGTTAAATATCAATATTGTCATTCTTTTGAAAATTATGAGTAAAAAATAGTTTTAGTGAAGTGTGCTTTGTTATCTCCTTTTGATTTAACTCCTCATGTTGGAAATATTATGTGACCAATGCCCTTTTATATCACATCGGTAACACACACATATATATTATTGTCCTTTCTTTTCATTATTCTTTTACTTTTGATGGTGAGAAGTAATATTGTAATTATTTATAATCACAAATATTACAATAATTAATTTGGTTTCTTCCATGACTATGATTATAACTGTTGCTATGTCCACACCCAAACCTACCTTTTACTTCTAATTGCATTCACGTCAGATAATGGAATAGAACTAGTTGGATAGGCTTCATAATTTTTCCCTTAGAAGATTATTATTTTGTTCAATCACAAGAAGACATAAAATTAATATATATATATATATAATTATAAAGTTTATTTTTCTTTGATATTGTTATTTTAGAGCACATTTGAGACATAAAGTAATAGATAATATATTCTTTTTCATAAAGAATAAAAAATGGAGTGCAAAAACACTAAAATCATATAATGTCAAAAATAAAGAATATTCAATATTAACAAAAATAAGAGATAAAAAAAAACTTAACAAATTTTCTCTCTTTCACTTCAAGTCTCAATTTGTAATTAGATTTTTAAAGAGTTCTTAAGTTAGGAAACTTGTATTTCCTCAATCTTATAATGAATTATTATTGAAAATATCAAATTATAAAGAAACAAATTAATTAAATTTTAATAAATTAAACAATTTTTATAAAACTCATTATTAATGATAAAGAAAATTTGAGATATTGAAAAGATGGATACTCATCTTTTCTTTTCTAATGCACCAGAATGTGTGTGTATATAATTTTAAATCTGAGGCAGCAATATAATGAAACTATATTATAACTTTTAATAATTCAATGAAATATTGTAAATTAATTTCAATTAATGTCTATGGTACAAAGAGTAACTTGATTAGGATTTGATAAAAGCAAGAAATCCAATAAAATACATCAAAGCTATTAGCATTTAAAAGCCAAAACCACTAGAATTTGAAATTTTCACTTTTGACTACTGGATTAAAAAAAAAAACTCTGGATCATACATTAAATAAAAATAGATAAATAGAACTTTGACCAATAAAATAATATTTAATCCCACTTCCAAAACTCTGAAATTTATAAATAAAAAAAAATTGAGCTCTAAATGCTTATAAAAATATTGAATATAATTTTATAAAATAATATCTTTATCTTCCATCATATTCACTCACTACAAAAAACTGTCGGGATTCCAACGGACAAAATCCGTTGGAATTCCGTTGGAATTAAAGCCAAACCCGTCGGAATTCGA
>JANHAO010001625.1:0-32140 GCA_026873985.1 Saraca asoca
CTGTGATTATTACATATTCAAGTTTTGTTTCAATTGGGAGCATTATACAAAATACTGTAGTATTTGGCCATTTTGAGCAGTTTCTATATTTTAGTCATAACTTGAGCTGAAATTATCCAATTAATGTGATTCTTATCTTGCCAGAAAGATAAGATAGAGATCTACAACTTTCATGCAGGCCTCAAAGATTGAATCACACGATTAGGTACCTGAATTTGGAGCTAAAGTTACAACCATAATGGTATCTTAGTTTTGTCCCTGGCAGCTCAACCTTTATGCACTCATTAGACAATATCTAGAGTTATAGATGTCCAATTAAGGTCAAACTAAGCCCAAATGGAAGCTGAGACATAAGGCCACATTTCTTATGAAGACTTCCAAAGCTGAATAGATCATTATAAGCATGAAAAATGAGCTGCAATACAGAGGTAGAATTACTATGAGTTGGGCCTCTTCAGAAAGGTCTGTATTCAAGCAAAAAGGACTAGTAACAAGAGATGGCAGCAACCAACAATGGCTGCACCAACCTTCTACCTGCTCTACCAACCAGCAAACAGTTTCTCTTCCTTAGGCAGTTTTTGTTAAAAAGAGTGTAAGGGCAAAACACATATGTATGGTAGAAGAGAGTAGCGTATTGTAGCACATTGTATGAGATAGTTCTGGTTATTTTCTCTATAATTTTGTGCCTCCCCTTCTTGGAGGGATGAACATCTTGTAATCAATCCAAAGGACTGATAACTTGAAGATTAATGCTGAGATCTTAATATTTCATTCAGCATTCAATTTGTTCGTCATTTCTTTTCCATTCCTCTCTATTTTTACTGTGATATCTGAATTGAATGACTTCATTTGGGTAAGATTTTAAAATGATTGTTGCTCAATGATCACCTATAGGAAGAGGATAGGAAAACTAAGCAATTTATCAAGCTTTTGATGAGTTGTTTACTAGGATAAAACCAAATGCTTGGTGCTCATCTAGTAGAGGGTTCATTAATCATTTCAAGGCTTCTTGGTATGATTTAAGGTCAAAAATATGATCAACAATTGAATGAATACTTCATGATCAATGATGGATAAATCTTAAGTTTACTAACTCCCTTGGACTGGCTATCTACTTGCTTCCTGTTTATAAGTTTCTGCTTTATTATTTTCCTATTAGATTAGCTACTGCAAATCAACCACCTTCCATTTTCAACTCTTAATTTGATTGTTATTATTAGATGGTCCAAGGGCTCGACCTAGTGTTGCCTTATACTACAAGTAGAGTAAGGTAATCTGATATAAATTTTCTAATCTTGATTAGTCTTAGCAGCCAATCATGGATTCCAAATTTTCTTTAAATAGACTTGTCCTCCCAAAAGTAAGGCATCAATTGTCTTCGCACTACTCGAAATCATTCTCTTACTCAAATTTTATGTAATCTCTAGAAGCTTTCATGGAGTTTCGCCTAACTTGTAAGATCTCAAATTTTATTATTACAAATGTTATAATTTTTGTTTTACGTTTTTTATTAGTGTTTATTATTATTATAGTAGTCTAACTATGTTCCTTACTTCTTTATTAGATTTATTATATATAATATTAGGTTTATTTTATATGTATATATATGTGGATGGACACCAATGAGGCTTTTGCTATTAATACCAACAACCAAGATATGTTATTGTTGATCTAAATCTTCTTAAACAACCCTTGTAGCTTTAAGTCATTTTTCCCAGTCTATCTATCATAAAGAGTTGGTTTTTTTTAACCTTGTCAGGGTAGTTTTTGCTTCTAACAACAAAATATCAATCTTGAAAAAAAAAATAAAAAAAACTGGCACTGATATTGCATTTTAAATAACTTGTTAAAGCGTTAAAATTCTATCTTATCTCCGCTTACACAACTAATAGTTGTTTTATTTTTTTATTATTGAAAGACGTGTTTGTGATTGATGCATATATGATAGTACAATTGCATGACAATAGCATCACCATAATGACCTTAAAATTGACGTCCATTTCAATCAATCTTTGGTGGGATCTGCTTCTCCATTTCCCTCTCCCCAATTAAGATTCCAAATTCCAGAAAAAAAAAATGAGTTCTAAATTTATGACATAAGTTTAATGAATTTGATTCTGCCTTCTTTCTGTTCTCTACTCTGCATTGTTTCATAGTCTTTTATTATTTAATTTTAAATTCATAAAGAATTGGTTCACGATACATATCTTTCATATACAGCAACTGGTAGAGCCACAGGCACATGGAGATTTAAGCATTATATATTTCTTTCTAAATAAAAATTAATGGTTACAATATATGTAATGTAAACTTTGATTATTTGATGTGCGATAATGAGGTTGAGTCAAGTCGCTGAAAAGAATGAAAAAGAAGCCTTTGCATGTTATGATTGTATAGTTGTTGAAATGATTTGAATGTGTACAAGTTTAGTAGAAATTGCCCAAATTTTTAGCAGAAAGCAACTATACAATCATTTTAGTAGAAAACACTGCATATTTTTGTCATATTTGCATGTTATTATATCTGGATTACATTTTCCTTGTTCTTCCTTGTCTACAACAGCTTGTCCCCCGTCTCTACAATCACATCATTTGATACTTAAGCAGCACCTTGGAGGAAATAATTGCATCTACGCGAGAATTGTAGTAGTGAATCTTTTGTAACAATTTGAGTAAGTGATATTTTTTTCCGCTGGGTTGTTATTATCTAGTGTGAACAGTTTGCATTTTTCTGGTATTGCCTATATACCATACAACACATTAGCTGCACTTTTCACCTCACTTCATTACTCCTTTTATGCCTTCATTAGGTGCTACTATTTTATCATATGTTCTCTGCAATGCAATAACTATAGGTTTATGTCTAATTTTGCATTTATGTTTTAATAATTACTAATATTTAATGAGTAATAATAATTATTTAATAACTAATATTTATTTAATTATTAATTATTATATAATAATTAATAATTATTAATTACTCAAATAATTACCAATTGTTGTTTCAATTTTAAGAAATAGATATTTTGATTTTTCTAGTTAAGCCATATTGATATGTATAAGTAGTAATTTTTTATTTTTTTTTGGTTTGTTTGTTGGTATTTAGAGTGATAACTAGAAAGTTGTAGAAATACCTTTTCCCTCACATAGTGGATATGACAATAACACACCCTCCAATAGAGAATGTGGGATTGCAGCATCATATTATGTTATTCCTTTAAGAGTGACAACCATTTATAATCCCATTATAATGCTCGGTCTTCTAGTGTTGAGGGGACTATTCATTCTTATCTAATGACTTTGTTTCAGGTACATGACAACATTTTTCTTTTCATTTCTTATACTCTTTTTTATTACATGGTCTATCAACCATCTAAAATCTATACTTGTATGTGATACAATTTAAGATGCATTGCGTTTCATGTATGTGAGAGGAGGTCCCCCCCCCCCCCCGAATGGTCGCCAGGTTTTAAGTACCATTCAATAGATTGCTTCTTACCTTGAAGGTGCCTTCCTAAGGTGCCACTAGCTTTCTCTCAGCCTACACTTTTTGTGGTCTATATGCACATCGGAGGACCATTGCATCTTCTACGAATTGTTTTTCCTTGATTTTTCTGTTAGTGATTTTGGTTATCTTACCTTTATACCATCCGCTATAGAGGTGGGCAATCTCCCATATTTCAAGTAACATGTTTAGCCCTTCTTCTCTTCTTTCCTCATTTTCTACTTGCTCATAATGCTCTTTCTAGTCAAAATATTGCTCCAATCTGATTGGAAGCATGCCTTTGCTTCCATATATGAGCAAGAAGGAGGTTTCATTCATAGCAAAGTGAGTGTTGGCTCTGTAAGACCCTAGGATGCTTGATAGCTCCTCTGCCCATTTTCCTTTGGCCTTGTCTACCTTTTCCTTAGTCCTTTGAGAATGATCCTATTCATCAATTTTTCTTGCCCATTAGTTTGGGCTGCTCAACAGATGCAAACTTTTGTTTGAATTGCTTCCCATTATCAGATACAATTGATGCTAGGAGACCATACTTGCGGGGAGTTGGTAGTGAGTTTCTTATGCTGAAGTGGCGTTTTGAGGTTTTTCCTATAGAGGATATTTTCCTACACAAAATTTTGTACATTGTTTGAAGTTATAGTTCTCAGGAGTTTTGTTTCTACCAAATTTGTGAAGTAATTAACTGCCATAACCATATATTTTAGTTAACCCATAGTAGTTGGGAATGGTCCTAATAGATTTATCGCCTACTAGTCGAAAGGCCAAGGGGCAATAATGGGCATTTGGCTTGTTGTTGGGTACCTCTAAACTTTGGTAAATTTTTGGCATTTTTCACATCTTTGTACAAGATCAAATGCTTCCTTTTTTTATTTTGGGACAAAAATATCCTAATCAAATGGCTTTTAAAGCAACTATTGTTCAGATCATATGACTTCCACAAATCCCTTCGTATATCTCTTTCAAGACATAGTTGGCTTTGCTCAGTCATAGTCATCTTAAGGATGGTGGGGAAAAACCTTTTTTATGCAACTATCCCCCCTTCGAGAAAAAAGGCGTTCCTTTTTGTTCAATGTTCTTTGCTTCCTTTTTATCTTTTGGGAGGTGCCCTTCTTTCAAGAAGGCCATGATTAGAATTAACTTGGATTCTTCTAGCTCTGCGTGCGCTACTTCATTCATGCATGGTTATTACAATATTTCTTGTATTATTGTTCGATGTTTCACTACCGCTTTGGCATTAGCCAATTTATCCAATGCATCTGCCTGATATTTTTTTTCCTTGGGGATCCTTATTAGCTCATGATTAAATTCTTTCAATAAGCCTTTTACTACCAACATATCTCACCAATGTTGGCTCCTTGATCTTATGATCTCCTTTGACTTAGACAATTACTAACTAAGAGCAACTTCTGATCTTTAATGATTGGGCTCCTACTTCCCTTACTAGTTTCAAATTTGCTATTAATGCTTCATACTCTACCTGATTGTTTGTTGCCTTGAAGTCAAGCTTCAATGAATATTCTAGCACTAAGTCTTTAGGCCTTTCTATGATTACACCCACTTTACTACCTTTTCCATTTGATGAACTGTCAACATACAATGTCCAATCTTGGTGCCTTAGTTAACTTCCTATGCTTTGGCCATTTTAACCATAAAGTTAATGAATGCTTGCACCTTTGCTACTCTTTTAGCTTCAAATGTGAGTCTATACTCAAATAACTCGACTACCCATAAAACTAACCAGTTGGCAAGATCAAGCTTGTGTAACACTTGTTTGATTGGAGCATCCATTTGGACGACTATCTGATGGCTCTAGAAATAAGGCTTCAACATCCTAGATGGTGTCAAAAAGGTGAAAGCCAACTTCGCAATTTTTTGATACCTCATTTCAGCCCCATGTAATGTTTGACTTATAAAGTAAATTGGTTTTTGTTTTCTTTTAAACTCCCAAATAAGTACCAAGCTTCTTGCTTCTATGGCTATTGCCAGGCATAGATGCAATACCTTGCTAGCTTTGGTCGAGAAAGTATAGGTAGTGTGACTAAGCACTTTTTTAGCTCTTTAAAAGCATTTCACAATCATGAGTCCACTCAAAATTTTTAATAATTATAGGCAACTTAAAGAAAGGAGCATGTTTGTCAATTGACTTAGGCATGAAATATGTGAGGGCAACAATCCTTTAATTCAGTGTTTGTGCTCCCTTTATAGTCCAATGACTTTTCATGTCAATGATGCCTTGACAATTGGATGGGTTTGCCTGTATGCCCTGTTTAGTCAACATGAATCCTAGGAACTTTCCTACTTTCAACCCAAATGCCCAATTCTTTAGGTTTAACCTCATCTACTATTTTTTCAAGATAAAAAACATTTCTTCAGATCCACCCAATGTTGGAATGATCTTTTTGACTTGATTAACATATTGTCAATGTAAATCTCTATGTTTCTACCCATTTTCTTTGAGAATATTTTGTTCATTACTCTTTGGCACATCGCCCCTACATTTTTCAATCTAAACGGCATTACTTTGTAATAGAAAATTCCTTGATCAATTATGAATGCCATTTTATCCTCACTACGGGGTTGCACATCTCAAGTTGGGAGAAATAGAGCATGCAGCTAGATGTGAAAACAACCATTTAAAAATTAAAGATACCAAACATGAGGTTATGATATCACATTGAAACAGGCATCTTAACCAATGTAATACCACAAGACATCCCAACACAAAAAGAAAAAAAAACATAAATCTAACTCTCTTAAGAAATTTGCAGTAACTACATCTCAAACTCTTTCACCTATACTTAAACTACCAGCATTCTATGAACATAAATTGAACATTGGCAAATAAATTAAGTATTTAAACCAACCCAAGAGTTGAAACGAAGGTCATACTATCACATAGACTTGTACTATAGTTCAGAAACTCTAGATTAACAAAACCTCACTGCCCTCTTAACTATGGACATTACCAACTCTTACAAATCAACTTTTACTTTGGCATTGATCCCTAGGACCATTTTTGCATATACATTATTCAATAGCATCACGTGTCAGCATAAATCCAAAACAATGGTAGAGATGATGGAATGCCAAGTTTGCTACTCATACTACATTGCATGTGCCACTTCTACTAAAGATTTAGTATGTAGATTCCATACATGACTACATGTAGTCCAGCCACCAAGTTGAGAAAAATACACACATTTTCCTTTAGCAAGAAGACTTTTTATAAAAAATAATGGTATACCTTGTTCAGTAGTACTACTATCACAGCCATTTTTTCAACTGCACACAAGGCAAGCTTTCTTGAATTCTATATCGTATATAACTTACAAATCTTTTGTGAATTTTAGTAAAATTTTTAGACCCTATTCGATGCTTCAACTTCAAACAAGCTCTATTTTGAGCATTCATTTTTGCTACTTTTCTACATTAGAAAAGGGAGATAATAATAAATCAATATAATAAATAAAGAATATCTAGTATGAAATCAATCTAAACATTGAATTTAATAATTTTCAAACTCACTTGATTGGAGTTGTAATAAAAATCTGTGATTAACATCTCTAACTTTGTATTGTTTAACATCACTAAGTTTATTGCCCTATTATTTATAAAACCATTAGCTACCATCTTTCTTTACATCAAATAAGGTAAAGTACACAATTGACATAAAAGAAGGGGAAAAATATTCATAGATCATATTGGTTATTAGAACATAAAGGTAAAGTTCTGGTTCTTTCTTGCCTACTATTGTGTCACAAGTTGGCCTTGTGTATGAATTTAATAGGCAAACATACTTTGTTTGACACAAAACTTGGTGCATAAATCAAGCATAGTATAGAGGTCTCCTAGCATGAATTTGGAGGTAATCCAACTTGTGTACTATTTTTTTTATTTTTCCCTATTATGGGATTTTTTTATGTGATTTCAACCAAGGTAACTTATCTACTGCAAGTAGATAAGCACATGGTTGTTATCCATGGATTTTTAGCTTTTCATTGATGTCAAATGATGTACAAAACCCTTCCCAAGTAAAGAGAAAAGGCCTTATGTTAACTCACAAAAAGTATGTGTGGTCTTGCCATTAGGTCTTTAGCTCAAAATGCTCTTTAAGTAAGAGTGTCCAGTGACCCATGGTGGGGCTTTGTGGTACTAGTCTAGGGGTTAGACTGTATTGCTTGGTGCCTCCCTTACACATTCCAAGAAATGTAATGAGGCTTAATATGAATCAAAGAAGCAACCCCTCCTTAATTTGCATTGGCCCATATTTTATTCGATTTTTCTAGCATTGCATGTCTTGCATTCTTAGGTGTCTTATTATGCTTGTTTTGGCTTGCTTTATGCTATTTGAGGTGTTATCTTTGTCCCTACATGTGAGTGGATTATTTGCCTTAATTATTTATCTTCCATTGCACTCTTTAATTCTCTATGGGATGATATTATTTTCCATTGGTATTATCGGACTAACCATTCGCTGGCATTCATTCGGGTGGTAGATGGCAAGTGTCGCACAGTCTAGCTCTTGAACTTGTTAGCCTGTGATAGTTGGCATCAAAGTGTGGTTTTGACCCACTCTGGTTTTGCTTTATTTGCTTGTGAGACTAAAGATGCCATATATATTATTGAGCTCGAGACTAGGTTAGGGTAGATGGAAGAGTTGTACAAAGTTGTTGAAGATAGGCAATAGAATGATATCCCTGAGCATGTTAATAGGGTTCAAGAGTAGGAGTCAATTGTTAGTCGTAGTTGTAATAGAATCTTATCTAAGATTGGACAAAGAAACCTCAAGTGCCAATGCCGAGGGCAACTTGGGGGACCTTGTTTGAGACCTAAGGGCCAAGCTAGTAAATGTGAAGGTCCAGCTAAGAGTTCTCATGCGAGCTATTGGGAACCAAGGCCTCAACCATGGAGGGCCAAAATACGAGCATATGACAGTGCTTGATCCTCGCTTCTACGGTGGTGCGCGAGATGCCAAAGAGTTGGAGATTTTTTTTTTTTCAATATGGAACAATACTTCCTGGTGGTAAGGCTAGTATCTGAAAAGGCCATGGTGATAACAACAACTATGTACCTCATTAGTGATGCTAATCTTTGGTGAAGTACAAACTATGGAGATATCTTGGCAAGTCAATCCACTGTAATCCGCATTATGTAAAGCCACAATGTAGAGTGCTTGACTGACTACCTAGAGAATGTGGAGGATAAGAATAGAGAGATAAAGGCACAATTCTTCCTAGAGAATGTGGAGTATATGGCCAGATGCCATCTTTGGGATTTGAAATAGACCGGTGTTATTCGAGAATATGTAAAGAAGTTTTTAGCATTAATGCTGGATATTCGAGACATGTCCAAGAAAGATAAGATGTTTTACTTTCTTGGGGGCTTGAAACCCTATGCACAAACTAAACTCCAAAGATAGGGAGTGTAGGAATTGCTTGTTGCCTTGGCCATCATAGAGTGCTTGACTGACTACCATGTTAACACTCCTAGTAAGAAGCCCTAGGGAAACAATGAGTGTTCTTCTAGTGAAAGTACAAGATAGTCAGAAAACCATGCAAGGGAAAAAATGAGGTAGGGGATAATAGGAAATGAGCATCTAACAGCACAATCTCAAGATCATCTCGTAATGCTATTGACACTAGGGGAAAAGACATATAGCATGCTTCTTGTGTAATGGCCCACATAGAGTGGTAGAGTGCCCCTCAGTACTATGCAAATGATTGAGAATGATCACAAGGAAGACAATGAGGATTGTGATTGTGAAGAGAATATCCTCAAAGAATGGGAGCACTGTGGTTCCTTGGTGCACTTAAGAAGCAAGCTGAGAGTGCCAAGAAGATGCCAAATAGGGAACTTATGTAAATGGAGGAACAAATAGTTGGAAAGGCAAGGATGAGTACAATTGTGGACACCAGTGCCACTCACAATTTCATCTCAAAAGGAGAAACCAGAAAGGTAGGCTTGAAGTTAGAGAGGGACTCAGGCCATATGAAAACTTTAAATTCTAAAGCCTTTACCATTGTGGGAGTGACGAAACAAGCATTAGTGAAGCTCAGGTCATGGCAAGGAAAAGTGGACTTCATGGTCACTCAAATTGATGACTTTGATGTAGTGTTAGGGATGAAGTTCCTTTTCATGCACTAGGCTACGCTTGTTCCAATAGCTAACTTACCATGACTTGACACTTGGTCATGACCAGCTTGAATATCAATTCTTTCATTAATAATCACCAACTTGTACTACAACTCTACTATTTCATTTTATTCATGACTTATTAGATTTTTCTATTTTTTAGTATCTTAGATTGAACGAATAAGAAAGAGAAAGGAATGCTCTTAATCACAAACTGGGTACTACATAATGCACAGAATGTCATTGCCCATTAAGGCACATGACTTTTTGACATATGAGTTATGCTTTTACACAAACATTTCAAAACACAACAATATATCCTTGCATAATTTTTCTGAACATTCTTCTATAACTCCCTAGACTCCTTTAGGAATGAAACAAAATAAAGTTAGTTTAACTTATAACACCAATGGATCCAAATGTATAGGTTAGACTAACTCTATCCTTGAGGACTCGATGACCAAACTGTGTACATTTTCAAAAGATGACCAAAAAGTAAGTGTGTGATAGATACCCTAAGGGTCAAACTAACCTATAGCAATCATCAAAAGCATGTCAAAGGGTTGTAGAGAAATGATTTCTACTTCATGCAACACTTGAGATCCTACCAGGTTTTGGATTATGGTATTATGTATCTTACTTTCATAAGTTCTTAATGGACTATCGATCATAGTGGTGAATGTATCAGTTGTGATTTCCATTGGTTTATTATCCATCTTTCTTTTCAGTTAGGGAATTGATCACTAAATCTTGAGTATCTAAAAAATAGCCCACAGAATAATGTGTCTAGGGCTTAGTGAGATAGATATGTTCCAAACATATAAATTCATCCCATAACAAGAGCCTTACATTCATACACAAGTATACATATCATCAACAAAAAGCTGATATTAATGTCTTTTCCATAAAAGATTACAAGGTTTTAAAAGATTTAGCATTGAGGTAATCCACATTATGCATTTTCGGTACATTAGGCCACTTTAGGCTAATTTTGGCTCTTATAGCCATATGTCAACATTTCAAATTCATTATGCATATAAATTTCATGATATCACAATCCAACATTTGATACAATAACAATATAAATCATATAGTGCACAGTCATAACTCAATTATGACCCTCCTTCTTACTTCAATCCTGCCTTATCCCTCGCAAACCCATCTTTTTCCCTCCAACACCCGCCTTATGCCCTTTTTCCATTTTGGAACATGTAAACCCAAGATCCAATCGATTATTTCCTACCATAATCAATCATTTTCACATCAAGCCTCATTGTATTCTCCTAATGTATGTCTTATGAATTTCATATCAACATATTTCATCATCATTCATAACATTGTGTATCATTTCATGTTTCATATGCATTAACAAGATTTGCACCATATAATCATTCATTTTAAATGATTATAAGTCCAATAATAATCATATCTTCACAATATTACATTTCCCAATCACAATCATTCACTATCATTCTCATACTTTCATATCTCATAAAAACTTTGATTTATAAATTCATTGATTGGGCATTCTTTCATGTACTATAATTCAATTCATGGATATTAACTTATCAATTAAATTTTTAGAATCTCCTATTTATTATTAAAGTAACTTAAGGAATTAAAATAAAGATTAGAAAGAAGTAAATATTTGTTGAAAAAAATATGAAGTATACTGAAAATGCAATCAAAATTATGATTTTAATCACTAAAGAAAAACGAGCTGGACCACTATTAGAATCGAAAAATTATTTGTCAAAAGACTTGATTGAACTTGAGAAAATTGAGTTAGAAATTTGAGTTAGCTTGCCAAATTTTGAAAACTTTCAAGAAGTTTATTTCCAAACATGATGAAAATTACAATAAGAATAAAAAAATAGGGCAGGATGGGTTAATTCAAATCATAAGATCATAGTTCAAAATTCAATTTGAATTGATCAAGAAAAAATACTAGGTTTTCTGGGAGCATGACCGCAGGTTTAGTTCAAAGTGGTGTAATTCAGCTCGCATGAGTAGATTTTACATAATAATAGTAGAAAACAGGGCTAAACAATTCCAACACAATGAAAAACTATAGGATCTTGTTATCTCATGTTTTTGGAAGCATAAATGAGCATAAACTTAACTATTTCAACATCATTTTCATTAGCATTCCAACAATCCACTTAATCATTAAGTTTCATCATCACAAAACCCATTTTTGTTTTACTACATTGCACCACAAATCAATAGATCTCAAGCAAGAATCATGTCATAATTCATAAGAATGGTAAGTATTACTCACCTCCATAACTCGAACACAAGAAGCTACAACTATTTGACCAAAATGTTCTACGATTTTCAAAATAAAAAATAAGAGCATATTAGGTTGTAGTCCTTTTTCCATAGATTTATGTCATTAATTAATCATATAGGGTTAAATTTTGATTCTTATATCATAAATAAAGCCGTAGCTAACAAATTTGAGCTTCAAAACATTAGAAAATTTGGATAAATAGCATCATGAATAGTGATAGAAACCTTCTAAAATTCATAACTCAAGATATACTCAATGAATCAATATGCTTTTGATGTCAAAAAGAAGAGGAAGATGAGAGGATTCAACAATAAAAATTTCAAAAAATAACTAAAAGAGTTAGAGAACTTACGTATAGAGAGTGTGTGTAGGTTTAGAGCAAAAAATTAGAAACTTGATGAAGAAGATAAGTCAATTCCTCACAATTTACAAGTTAACCATTTCCTTTTTCAATCATTTCTCTCCCTTCTTCCATTTCGAGCTCAAATTTAACGCACTTATCTATTCCCAAAAAAAAAATAGAAATTTTAATACAAATTACTTAAATTAAACATCTTTGTAATGACCATAATTTTATGCTCATTCAATATTCGTAACCCTTATTTCAAATTTTCAAATTTGTCCAGAAACAAATTTTCAAAATTACAAATTTTTATTCTTTGATCATTCTTGATCAACTCTTTGATTTTCAAAGGATTTATAAGATCCATATAATCAAGTTTTGTTATTTCTAAGTCTCTCATGACCCAAAATCAAAATTATAGTTCTAAAATTCTAAAAAAAAAAAATTAAATTTTGAATTTTGAATTTTTCTAGAAAGCCCTTTTATCATAAAAAAAATTCTAATAATTTTGGGATGTTACATAACTATCTCTTAATCATGGGAGAAAACCCAACCACTGTGTCGGTGTAGGCTAAACAACTTGAAGAAACTAGGCTCTTATTGGCTTTACGATTTATGATGGGTGTAAAGAGGTAAGAACCTTCATTCATGACAATCATAGTAGGCAGAGAGTGTGGAGGAGAGGAAGTTGTGCCTCAAGAAGTACAAAATGTGTTGAAGACATTTGAAGATGTCATGCCAGACCAATTATCTCCAAGACTCCTACCACGAAGAGCTATTGATCACTAGATTGAGTTGTTACCTATTGTAAAACCCCCTATGAAAGGACCTTATCAGATGGTACCACCAGAACTGACTGAGTTTCAAAAATATAGCTCAATGAGCTCTTTGATATAGATTTCATTCATCCATCCATAGCACCATTCAGGGATTTGCTATTATTTTAGATAAATAGGCTAGTAATCTTCAACTTGATATAGACTATCAGGCTTTAAACAAAGTCACAATGCAGAACAAGTACCTTATCCCTCTTGTTCAAAACCTCTTTGATAATTTGAGCACTATCTGCTACTTCATGAAGTTGGACTTGAGGTCAGGGTGCTATCAAGTTAGGGTGGCAGATGGAGATGTTGTGAAGATGACATATGTCACTTGTTATAGCGCCCTTGAGTTTATGGTTATACCATTTGGGTTGACATATACTCCTACTATATTTTGCACCCTTATGAACTAGGTTTTTTATGATTATCTATATAAATTTGTTATTGTTTATCTGGATGATAGTGTTGTTTTTGGCTCAACACTAGAGGACCGCCTAGCACACTTAAAATTGGTGTTTAAGAGATTGAGGCAACATTAATTATATACGAAGCAAGAGAAATGCTCATTCACTTTAGAGTGCATCAAGTTCATTTGGCATATTATTGAACATGGTGGCATCTACATGGACCTAGAAAAAGTAAGGGCCATTCAAGAATGGAAAGCACTAATGAGGGTGACTAAGATAAGATCCTTCTTAGGGCCTGCCAACTATGATAATAGATTTATAAAGGGATACTCCAAGAGGACAACCCCACTAATATGCCTTTTGAAGAAAGGGTGGTTTGGAGGTGGATTGAGGCACACCAAACCACATTTGAGGATTAGAAGTGGGCTATGACTGAGGCCTTATGTTCACCTTCCCATATATCACCAAGCTTTTGAGGCTTAGACCAATTCTTTTGATTTTGCATTGAGTGGAGTCTTTCTTCAAGAGGAACATCCTATTGCTTATGAAAGCCATAAGTTGTCAGAAGTTGAGCAGAGACATATGACACAAAAGAATGAAATTCTAGTAGTAGTTCATTGCCTACAGTTGTGGAGACATTACTTGCTTTGGTCAAAGTTTGTGGTTAAGACTAATAACACTACTATCAATCACGTCTTCACCCAATAGAAGTTAACCCTAAAGCAAGGCTATTAGCAAGAGTTCTTAGTAGAATTCAACTTTAAGTTCAGGCACAAGTTAGGACAGACCAACTAGGTTACAGAAGCCTTCAGCTGAAGGGTTGAGCTTACAGTAATGACTTTGATGGCATGCATGACTCATAGTCATCTCATTACGAATATACATGAGCATATAAGATAGAATCCTACTAAAAATCTAGTGGCTCAAGCCATCATGAACCTTACTAAAGAAGGTAAAACTCATTAGTTTTAGGTGAAGGATGATCTACTATATACAAAAGTGAGAAGACACTTTGTCCCTAAAGCTAGTGACTTAAGGAAGTTGCTTCTAAATGAGTGTCTTGATACCTTGTGGGTAGGCCATCCAGGCTAAGAGAGAACATATGTCTTATTGAAGCAAGGTTACTATTAGCCACAGATGCATGATGACATGGTTGATTACGCCAAAACCTATCTCATCTATTAGAAAGACAAGGTCGTGAGAGATAAGATTGTAAAACTTTTGAAGCCATTGTAAGTACCTAGTAGACCATGGGAGAGTGTCTCACTAGACCTTATTTCTTGCCTTCCTAAAGTTGAAGATTTGCTCACAATCTTGGTGGTGGTACACTATTTTTCAAAGTATGGAACTTTCATCCCAACTTCAAAGTATTGCATGGTAAAGTAGATAGCTGGATTGTTTTTCAAGTTTACGCTTAAGTATTGGGTGATCCTCAGAACATTGTGAGTGATCGAAATAGCAGATTCATTGTGGCTCTCTATCCTGAACTTTTCAACCTTCTCAAATCATAAGTCAACATTTCATCTAGCTATCACCCTCAACTTGATGGCTAGATAGAGAGATTTAATGGCCTTTTTGAGAAGTACTTGAAGCACTTTGCAAATGCTAAACTAAAGAATTAGCTACAACTACTCGATATTGCACAATTTTATTTTAATGCTCAAAAGAGTTTTGCTACCAACAAAGGTCTGCTTGAGATTGCAACAAGTCAGTAGCCATTCTTACCCCATATAGTGTCTGAGCCTTACAAAGGGGTCAATCCAAAAGCACGACACTTCATTAAAGATTAAAAGTTAAATTTGGAAGTTGTCTAAGCTTATTTTGAGAAAGCATCGAAGAGAATGAAGAAGTGGCCAGACAAGAGGTGTTGAGATTTGGAATGCAAAGTGGGAGATTTTGTACTAGTAAAGTTGATGTGGGAACAATTGAAGAGCCTTAGGACCAAAGACAAGAGATGAATTTGAAAGTATGAGGGGCCAATTTTTGTCATTGCCAAAGTTTGGAAAGTCATTTACAAGATTACTCCATTGAAGTGGCTGAGGATGCACCCTGTTATTCATGGCAGTAACCTAAAGTTGTATATCCAAACACTATAGATTCAAGCCATTACCAACCCACTTAGCTAGAAGCCAACATCAGCAAGTCAAAATAGAAAAAATAGAAGAGAAGATTTTAGCAGAACTTGTGGTGATTATAAGGAGCACCTAAAAAGAAAATTCTTAGTAAAGTGGAGGGGTTTGGGTGATGAAGAGACTAGCTAGGAAAAGGTTGAGGACTTAATGGATTTCAAATTGTAGATTCATGCCTTTCAAGCAATAGAGTCGACAACGACATCAACCAACTGAGTTGGGGAGAATGTTAGAAGTTGGCCTTGCAAACCAATTTACCATGCAAATGTACTTTATTTGACATAAAACTTTATGGATAAGCTAAGAATAGTATAGAGGTCTTCTAGTGCAAATTTGGAGGGAATCTGACTTGTGTACTATTTTTTTGATTACCCCTGTTTTAGGGTTATTATGTAATTTCAACCAAGGTAACTTGCCCAATGCGAGTAAATAAGTGCATGGTTGTAATCCTTGGATTTTTAGCTTTCCATTGGTGTAAAAAAATGTACAAAACCATTTCTGAATTAAAAGAAAAGACTTTATGTCAACTCATAAAAGGTATGTCTAGTCTTGCCATTAGGCCTTTGACTCAAAATACTCTTTGGAGGAGGAGAGTGTTTGACAACCCATGATGGGGAGTTATGGCACCAATCTAGGGGTCAGAGTGTGTGGCTTGGTGTCTTCCTTACACATTCCAAGCTATATAATGAGGCTTAATATAAATCAAAGTAGCACTACCTCTTCCAATTGCATTCTCACATATTTTATCCAATTTTGCCCACATTGCATGTGTTCAATTTTTGGGTGTCTTGTGCTTCTTTTGGCTTACTTTGTGCTATGCAATATGTTATCTTTGTCCTTACATATGAATGGATTGTATGCCTTGATTGTTTATCTTCCATTGCACTCTTTAATGCTTTGTGGCCTGATATTTTTGTCCCGTCATAGGACTAACCATTGGTTCAATTATTTTTTGGTGATAGATTGCAAGTACCACACGATCTAACTTGTGAACTTGCTAGCTCATGACACAGTGAATGCCAGGCCAGGCCAGCATTGTTCAAGTGCTCACATACAAAGGTACGACTCTAAAATTACTACTTTTCTTCTATGCTACTCTAAGTAGCCTCCTTGTTGCCATAATAGATTCTCAAACACTGAGGTCACTTTTCTACAAGCTTAGAGATTAAAACTAAGAAGTAATAACTCTAAATCCAACTATAAAGCCAAAATGCATAAAATAATCCTACAGTAAAACTCTGTCAATTTTTTTTAGCTTTCAAATCATAGCCACTTTCTATCATGAAAATATACCACGCCCTGATTCATAACACATGACCGGCGTTGAAGGTCACTGTTGGGAAACCCTCTACGAGCCTAGTAATCCAGAAACACTCTCATTATGACATAATTGTAACATGATATGCTACTAGACATATCTACTTCGTAAATGCTTGACTTGATTTTTTTTAACAAAAATTTGGTAGAGTTTCCTCTATTTTTTGAACCCCAGGGCACTAGGCTAATATAACAAACAAAGGCTACACACCTTACGTACATCCTATATAGTAAAATCAAAGCTACAATAGCCCAAGCAACGTAATGCCTGCAACCAACTAGACAATGACTAGACAAGTCATATACACATCTTAACTATACCAACTACCAAAATCATTCCACCATTATGTCATTGAGCTCCGCATGAAGGAATCTACACACTCAAGGAGTAGACTCTGGACTGAATGGATGAGGGTGAACAGTGCGAGTGGCCTCATGCTCTGAAAAATAGGGAAGAAAATGAAGTGTTTCACAAAAACTCAATGAGCAAATAATCCCTTGGAAAAATCCAAAATTTAGCTTGCAATTCATATTTAGAATTTAAGTAGTGAAACATATCTTTGTAAGGATAAAATTAGTAGTTTAAAAATAGTTTAATAATTTGGAAACTTCAATTCATCCAAAAAACAAATCAATAAATATAATAATTAAGTCAAAAATTGAGATAAAGTACAACATTATATAAAGAAGAAAGGTATTAGCATGATATAAACCAAAGCAAATCCTTGAGGTCTTGCAAATTCCCAAAAAATCAAATATCAAAAAAGTTTTAGACTTCTAAATGTGATTGGAATCCAAAGGATAATTGCTAAAGGTAACCATACCTAACAAATATTATTCATCGTCATATACCTTATGCTCCTATTAGATATACTCACACTCCTTTTATTTCTCCAACAGATATAATTTTAATCACAAATGTACTTGCATGTCCACCAAAGGAATTTCCAATGGATTCAAGTTTTCAAAAAACAAGTGATCAACTAAATTATATTATACTACTAGATAATCTAGAAATAGGAAGCAAGTTCCAATCAATTCATGAGTTTAAATATTAGAAGATATTGCTATTCATTTTATGTAGCATATAGTTCATAAATATCAGAAATCCAATGTCATGACATGATGTAGTCACTGGTTCTATAAGCAACAATTAATGTAAAATTAATAAGCATGCTATAGTAATTCATTTTCATATATATATATATATATAACATATGCTTAAAAATTTTTGAGACAAACTACCATCAATATTCCAGTTACTTAGAAATTGTAATGTTTCCTGTAACAAAATTCATTTCTATAAAAAGGGATTCAGAAAAAAAAGAAAAAAAGATTGTCTGCTCACCTCTAAGGGCAACAAGATAACTTTAAGTAGAAATCTTGAACTACAACTTTTCCAGTTAACTTATCAAAATCTAGTTACCAAAATCACCATAATCTTACATAGTGGATTTCTATTTCAAAGTATTGCAATCTCAGTATCTAAGTTTCAATTAGGATGTACACATATAAATAAAATTGAACTTGGGAGAGGTAATACCTACTTATATTGTGACAAAAATGCTAAGGGTTTTAGCCAAGACTATGGAATGAATACGGGGAATTAGTAATAAAGCCACTGATTTCTGGTGAATGGTGGATGATGGAGATACTGTGGGTAACAAGATAGCAGTAGTGCCATACCTAAAACAGGGGAGATTGGTTAGCTAGTAGTAGAAGGGTGATGCCACTTCCAACAGTAGCACTGGCAAGCATGCAGTGACACTAACAGACTAGAAAGTTCTCAATTTGAGCTATTGCAAAGGATTGACCAGAAATAAAGTAAAGATGGTACAACAAACCAAAGGAAAAGAGGACTAGGAGAAAATCAAACAAAGAAACAATAGCTCAGAGCAATGATCCAATGATCGAAGCTAATCGAAGGGGCTGAAATAGATCAATGGCAGTTTGAGCTAAAGAAATAATAACATATCAAGCCAGAACAAAACACAATCTAGAAGGATAAGAGGAAAAAAGAAAAGAAGAAGCAGAAGAAGAAAAACAAGCTAAACAGTTGTAGAGAGTAGTCAGAGACAAAAGAGGAAGAAAGGAAGTAAAGCAAAGCTTTGGGTTGAGAAGGAGTCAGCACCAAAAATCTGGAGTAAAAGAAAAAAGAAGGAAAAAGAAAAAAATGAAAAATATTGAAATAGAAAAAGAAAGAAAAGGGAAAATTACACTTTGGCCTACAACAAACATTTAAATACTCACCTTCGTCCACCAGATTTCAAAACTATCCAATAATGAAATACATTTTTAACAATAAATTATATATCTGTAACACATAATTTTATAAACTTGTTGCTAGCTGAAATTTATTTGCTAAATGTTAAAAATTCTCCCCTGATCAAAAGAATTTGTCCTTGAATTATACAAGTAAAGTTGTGTAGGACTAAAAGAAATATTAGATTAACTGTCAAAGTTAAAGCTATAATAATGTTAAAAAGGAAGGTTTATGTCAAAAAGCTATTCAAACAAATAGGGATATTTGTCCTTCATACTTAGCTCAGGTTCCTATG
This sequence comes from Saraca asoca, assembly GCA_026873985.1. NCBI lineage: Eukaryota > Viridiplantae > Streptophyta > Magnoliopsida > Fabales > Fabaceae > Saraca > Saraca asoca. The sequence continues at coordinate 19,502 of JANHAO010001625.1, forward strand.
TCAACTCTTCTTTACCATGCTTTTCCTTCAAGACTTTCACTAAAGGATATACCTTGAAGCAAAGTTTTCTGATTTGCTGGTCAACTATAGCTATGGGATGCTCCTCATAAGTCAGATGATTATGCAACTCAACTGGAATTTGTAGAAGGATGTGAGACAGATTGGGGACATACCTTTTCAACATGGATCTATGGAAAACAGGATGGATGCTCTCCAATTCTAGGGGTAAGTTTAACTAATATGCCATAATGCCTATTCTCTTCATTATAGGAAATGGACCTATATATCAGGGACTTAACTTTCCCTTTCTATCGAATCTTATTCCTTTCATAGATGATATTTTCAAAAGCACCTGGCTCCTCATCTAAAATTCCAAGTCCCTCTTTCTTTTATTTGCATAAGACTTTTGATGGCTTTGAGCTATTATTAATTTTTCTCTGATGACTTTAACTTTCTCATTTGCATTCTGCACCAAGTCTAGGCCTAAAAACTTCCTGTCACCCACTTCAAACCATCCAATCAGAGATCTACATTTTCTTCCATATAACACTTCAAAGGGAGCCTTTTGAATTGCAAAATGATAACTATTGTTATAAGCAAATTAAATTAAGGGTAGATATCAATCTTAACTACCGTTAAATTCTAACACACATGCTCAAAGCATATCTTCCAAAACTTGAATTCTTCTTTCAAACTGACTATCAGTTTGAGGGTGAAAAGTCACTTTGAGGTGGAGTCATGAAACCAAGGCCTCTTGAAAGGATTTCCAAAATTGTGCAATGAATTGTGTACCTTGGTCAGATATGATTGAAAATGGAACTCTGTGAAGGGACATAATCCAATCTAGGTACAATTAGGTGTACTAGATGGTCAAAAAAGTGGTTTTCACCAAAAGAAAAATGGACACTTTTAGTCAAATGATCAATAATTACCTAGATAGAACCATAGCCCTTTGGATTTGTTAGTAGCCTATTAAGGAATCCCATGGTCACTCTTTCCCACTTCTATTCAAGATTCTCCAAATTTTGATGTAAAACTACAAGTCTTTGGTGTTCAACTTTCACTTGTTGATATATGAGACATTAGGAGATAAAATCTGCTTTGTCACATTTTATTCCTTCCCATCTATAACCTGTCATTAAATCATGGTACATCTTGTTACTACTAGGGTGCATAGCATAAGATGAAGAGTTAGCTATATGCATATGTTATTGTTATAGATTAGCAACTTTAGTCACTTATATGCTTCCATGATAAGTTAATGCTCCTCTATAATCTCTTCCTAGTCCTAAATCTTATTCCTTCTTCATTTTGCCAAGCAACCTGTTTATATCCTTATCTTAAGCTTGTGCATACATGATTTGATCAACAAGGGGAAACTGTACTTATACATAAGCCATAAGTATCCCAGGCTTTAATATTTGCAATTGGATTCCATAGGCATCCACCTTTCACATCTCTTAAATGATCAGCCTCTTGTGCACTTGTATATGATCAAGACTTCTTATAGAATCTCTACTTAATGAATCAGCTACTACATTGGCATTGCCTGGATAATACAACATACTGCAATCATAGTGCTTTTCTAACTCCATCTAGTAATGTTGCCTAAGGTTTCAGTGTTTCTACTTGAAGATATACTTTAAACTCTTATGATCTATATAAATCTCACACTTCTCATCATACAGATAATGGTGCCAAATCTTTAATGTAAACACCACTGTAGCCACTTCCAAATCATGAGTAGGATAATTCTGTTTGTGCTTCTTGAGTTGTCTTGATGCAAAGGCTATGACCTTACCACACTATATCAAAAGACACACTAGGCTAATCTTGGAGGCATCATAATAGACAATATAGTCACTGCCAATGGTAGGTAAAGATAGCACCAGTGCCATAGTTAAACACTCCTTAAGTTGCTAAAAGCTAGCTTCACAAGAATCAAACTATACAAATTTTACGTGTTTTTGAGTCAACTTTGTCAATGGGGCTGCAATCCAAGAGAAATCATTCACAAAGCAGTGATAATACCTACTTAAATCCAAAAAGCTGTAGATTTCAGTCACTGAGGTGGGTCTTAGCCAACTTTGGATTACTTCTACCTTCTTGTTATCTACACTAATACTTTCATTAGAGACCACATATCCAAGAAAGGTTGCACTGGATAGCAAGAACTCACATTTTGAAATTTTGGCAAACAATTGTTGCTCTCTCAAAGTTTGCAAAATTATCTTAAGGTGCTGCTCATGGGCTTGGTCATTACGAGAATACACCAAGATATCATTGATCAACATGATTAGAAATTGATCTAGGAAAGATCAAAAAATCCTATTCATCAGGTCTATGAAACTATGAGAGCACTATTCAATCCAAAAGACATTACCAAAAATTCATAATGACCATACCGAGTGCAGGGATATCCTTCTTCTAGGATCGTAATTGGTGATAACCTGAATGCAAGTTGATCTTAGAAAAGTATTAGGCACCCTAAAGTTGATCAAACGAATCATCAATTCTTGGTAGTGGATATTTCTTCTTTACTGTCACTTTATTTAATTGCTTATAATCAATACACAATCTTAAAGTCCCATCATTCTTCTTTACAAACAACATAAGAGCTCCCCATAGTCAAGTAATAGGTTGAATGAAGCCCTTGTCTACTTAATCCTACAGTTGCACTTTCAATTCTTTTAGTTCAGCTAGTGTCATTTGATGCAGTGAAATAGAAATGAGCCTGATTCCAAGAATAATGTCAATACAAAATTTAACTTCTCATTCTAGCAGCATTCTAGGTAGTTTTTTAGGAAAGACATCTAAGAACTCCTAAATCATTGGTACATTTTTTGCTTTCTGCTCCATTGGTTGTATCCTAGATACATGCTAGGTAAGCCTCACATCCATTCCTCATTAGTTTGATCACACTCAATGCAAAAATAAGATTAACAAGGACATTGCTCTTGTCTTCTTGGAACACTGGGACTTCTCTATCTAGTACATGAAAACCAATAAGCTTATTATGGCAATCAATGCATACATGATGTGTTAATAACTAGTCCATGCCCAAGATAACATCAAAATCAACCATGTGCAACACAATCAAATCAACAAGTTAAAAAGTTCCACACATATCAGTTTCACAAGAAGAAATCATATCAGAAGCAGCCAATGTTTGGCCTAAAAGAGTAGATATCAGCAGTTGTGACTCTAAAAGGAATCGAGGTCTACCAAGTCGCACTGCATGATAGGTAAAGATAAATGAGTGGATTACCCCTAGATCAAATAGCACATTAGTTGGAATAGAATCAATCAATAAAGTACCTATAGCTATAACATTAAAGGCCTGGGCATCCTGCCTAGTCAAGGCATCGGCTTTCATAGTAGCTTCATGTCCACTACCATGACCTCTATTAATGGATCCTCTACCTCCCCCTCTCCCAACAAACTTAGATAGTGGGGATCTCATAGATACCATAGTTCAAGGCAATCAATTTCACAACACACTCGTGGCCCTAATGCCACTAGGTAGGGCTATTAGATAAGGACATTCCTTCACTATATGGCCCATCTAACCACATCAAAAGTAAGCTCTAGTCTCTCATCTGTAAATTTTTGAATGAATTTTTTCATAAGTTTGACATGGTCCTTATGCCTTAGCTCTAACCAAAGCTGGATAACTAGAGCTAGATCCCCTAGAAGGGCAATGACTCAAAGAGGAGGCATCGGTTGGTCTCCTACTCAAGTTACCTATGCCTGGGCTCTGTGGGGGAGGTTGTACATGTAGCCTCCAAGAGAGAGGTGCATTGGAAGCTAAGGATGACGGTCTTCTAGACATATATACTTACTAAATACTCAATTTAATTTTTTAATGAAAATCTAATAGAGTTTCCTTTTTTTTTTTTTGGACCCCAGGGCTATAGGCTAGTATAACAAAGAGGGCTACATGCCCTGCATACATCCTATCCATCGAAATCAAAACTATAGTAGCCCAGACAATATAGTGGCTATAACCTACTAGATGATGACCAGACAAGTCGTATGCATATCTCAACTATCAACTACAAAAATCATACCACCATTACATCATTGAGCTTTGCATTAAGGAATCTACTCACTTAAGGAGTAGACTCTGGACCGGATGGATGAGGGTGAATAGAGGAAGTGGCCTCAAGCTCTATAAAATAGGGATGAAAATGGAGTGAGTTTCACAAAAACCTAGTGAGTAAATAATCGCTTGCAAAAATCCAAAATTTAGTTTGTAATTCATATTTAGAATCTTAAGTAGTGAAACATATATTTGTGAGGATATAATCAATGGTTTAACACATAGTCTAATAATTCAAAAACTTCAGTTCATCTAAAAAGCAAATCAACAAATATAATAATCATCAGGTCATAATTTGAGATAAGGTACAACATTATATAAAAAAATATTTAACATGATATAAACCTAAGCAAATCATTTAGGCCTTTCAAATTCTTAAATCGTCAAGTATTAGAAAAGTTCCTGATTTCTAATTGCCATTTGCACCCAAAGGATAATTCCTAAAAGTAATCATACCTAATAGATATCAGTCATCATCATACACCTTATGCTCCTATCAGATATACTTCCCTTATACCTCCAACAGATATAATTCTAATCACAAGTGCACTTTCTAAAGGAATTTCTAATGGATTTAGGTTTTCAAAAAACAAGTGAACAATTGAAATATATTATACTACCAGATGTATCTCCAAATAGGAAGCAAGTTCCAATCAGTTCATAAATTCAATTATCAGAAGACATTGTCATTCATTTTATGTAGCATATAGTTCATAAATATCATAAATCCAATGTCATGACATGATGCAATCATTGATTCTATAAGTAATAATTAATGTAAAATGAATAAGTATGCCACTATAAATTGATGTATTGTTTTCTGCAAGCGCACTGTGTAGTTGTAGTAGATTTCGATGAATACAGTTCGAATCCCATAGGGATCTCATTATCAATTACCAGAGTTCACAATGTAAGTTGACTAAATCAAAGAAGGGCATCGGAAGTAATAAAGAAACTTCTTAGAACAACAGCAAGTAAATAATAAGCAAAGTGTAATTATAAAAGCCTACGATTGAGGTTTCACCACACTTATGATTTTTAATAATTAATTGAAGTCTTTCCTATTGTGATTACTTAGATAATTGAGAATGGTTTAGCCTAAATTAATTACTAGCCTCTTTCAAGATCTAATAATAGTACTTAAATCAACCCAATTGCCTACTTTCTTGGTTTAGATTAATTTAAGCCCTTTAAGATCTATGCAAACCAATTCAAATCCTAAAGAAACTTAATCTAATTTCATGATTAAAATCTCTTTATTCAACTATTAGTTTTTCAGTGATAATCTTCTCATTTTGATACTTCAACTATCTACCTAAAGCAAGACAAAATATTGGCCAAATACTTTATCAAGAGCATAGCAGGCATAATAGTTCAATTAAATTATATCAGGTAATCACAATAAAAAACTAATCAACAACATCAAAGAATCATAATTAGGTTATTCCCAATCATAGAATAGATATCTACTCAAACATGATAGAAATAAAAACTAAATTCATTAATGAAAGAAACTGTATAATGTTTACAACAAAGAAAGAAAGAAAGAAAAGATGATGTTGAAAGAAGAAAACTTAGATGAAAATAAACTAAGATTCTTGCAAGAACTTTAAACAAAGATGGAATCCTAAATTCAAGTCAGAAAACTCTCAAGAAGATAAATAAACTTATAATCTAGCTTAATCCCAATTAATAATAACTAATGAATCCTTCAGGCTGCTTAAGATCAACTTATGTAGCAATTTACAGGGCTTGTAACATGGTTGTGCATTGGGACATGGGTAAGCTGTGTTTTGGGTTGGAGGTTTGCTAGATGTTGCACCAAACATAGCTGTATCCCAACACACAGCTAGGCCGTGTTTAGTGCTAGCTTCTTCAAATTCTTTGGCTTCAATCATGGTTTTCTTGAGATCTTCTCATGGCTTCTTTCTTAGCTTCTTCTTAATTTAAGTGTTCTCCAAAACTTTTGCTTTCATCCTCCTTTTAAAGCCTCTTTGCTATCCTGAAAAGACAAATACAAAATACAGCAATACCAATGAATAAATGGACTAAACTAAAACAAAAAGTGCAGCAAAACAAAAAATTAACAATAAATTAAGAGGTAATAATCATAATAATAATAGGCATTTTACTTGTTTATCATAATTCATTCTTATATATATATGACATGTGATAAAAAATTTTAAGACAAACTACCATTAACATTCCAATTACTCAGAAATTATAATGTTCCATGTAACAAAATTGATTTTTGTAAAAATGGATTCACAAAAAAGTAGGATTATTTGCTCCCCTCTAAGGGTAACAAGATAGCTTGAACTGGAAATATTGAACTACAACTTTCCTAGTTAACTTATCAAAATCTAGTTACTAAAATCACCTTACACAATGGATTTCTATTTCAAAGTATTGCAATCTCAGTATTTAAGTTTCAATTAGGATATACACATATCAATAAAACTAACCCTGGGAAGAGGTAACACTTACTTGTAGTTTAACAAAAATGTTAAGGGTTTTGGTTGAGACTATAGGATGAGTATGGGGAAAAAGTAATGAAGCTACAGGTCATTGGAGATTGGTGGATGGTGAAGCTACTACCAGCAATGGCGTTTAGCCAGTAGCAAGATAATGGTAGTGCCACACCCAGAATAGGGGAGATTGGCTAGTTAGTAACAGAAAGGTGATGTCACTTGCAATAGCAGCATCGGCAAGCACGCGATGAGGCTTGATGCGATCAGATGCTAACAGACTAAAAAGTTCTTGGTGTGAGATGATGCAAAGGTTTGATCAGGAATGTAGCAGAGATGGTAGAGCAAACCAAAGGGAAAGAGGACCTAGAGCAGATCGAATGAAGAAATGATAGCTTAGAGCAACAATTCGGTGGTCAGAGTTGATAGGAGAGGCTAAAAAAAGTCGATAGCAGCTTGAGTTAGAGGAATAGGAACACAAGGTGGCAAAACCAAGCATAATTAGGGTGGATAAGAGGAAAGAAGAAAAGAAGAATGAGAATGAGAAAAAGAAGCTAAACAGTTACAGGGAGCAACCGGATACGAAAGAGGAAGAAGGGATGCAAAGCAAAGATAAGCAATTACCTATAACCACAAAAATAACCATTCTCGAGACCTTTTGCATCCAAGACTATAGACTACCTATAAATTTAGTTTTGGATCTCTATAAGATAGTGCTTTAGTACTTTGCAAATAAAAGAAAAAAATGCATTTTGAGTCTCAATCTAAATAGTGCCACTACCATATAACAAAGACTACGATATTTTCAAATTGAAATGCCTCTAACTCTCAAAATAGAATTCAAAACTTCATATTGTGGCATTTCAAGTAAAATAAAATATTTTGAAATTTGAAACACAAAAGTACTTTTACATGTAACCACATCAACAAGGCAATGGCACCATAAAACAAAGAGGATTGCATTTGACTTTGATATTAAATATGTATATTTGTCACTTCTATTGGAATATTTGTTTAATGTATATTGTTCCACATTCAGTATAAACTTTGAATGCAAGCACAAATTTCAGATATATACAATAAAAAGTGATCCAATATGACTTGTATTCAATTAGTCAACATTTTCATTTTCATTTTAATGATTGAATAATGATTGAGTATCTTACTAGCATGTCATTTGTAACAACTTTGAGTAAGTTTAACCATCTAATAATACTTCAAAAAATGATTTCATCCTTTGTTTTGAGCAAAGAGATGCAATGTAATGTGAGAAGCATCTTTCCCCCCCTTCAATAGATTTTGGAATTCTTCACATTGGTATCTTGTGTGAGTTGTGGGCTATCCTCTCTAGAATCACAATGATGAGGTCTTTGCGAGTGAAAAAGTCTTCAAGCCCAAACTCCCAAATTTCCAATGTGATAGGCAAAGATGAATTGTGCAAATGAAGACTTCACACCCTAGCTCTCTCTTTGGCAAAGTATTTACTCACTAGAAATACTAACATTGGAAAATATAAACCTAATAATCGTTGGGTTAAAAATGAAGTTATAAAAAATAAAACTTAAAATTGTGTTTGTATTTTGTGAAATCTAATTTTATTGTCTATCATAAAATTTTAGAAAAATATGCTAGAATTCACTATATTAAACTGCCATAGTTTAAATATTAAAATAGATTAATTGAATGTTATAGAAATCAAGTATAATGGGCCAACTAATACGTCATTAGGCTATTGGGCCTAACATGATATCACCTAGAAGGTTACAGTAAAACAGGTTCCTACTTAAACCCTAGATAGAGTTATAGCCACCCTATTAAGGCTTTAGAATGATTCTTTCTCCCTTTCAATGGTAACACATATGAGGAGTGTACCTCTTATGAAGGATTTGCATGGATGGATTTACATTGAAATATTAGGTATGCATATTTATTGAATTAATTTGTAATTTTAGACAAATTTAGATGCTTTGTAACATGATGTATAGATCTAGTTATTGCATATATTTTTCTCCTAATTATAACTATCGGTCCCAATAAAAATAGTTAGAAATTACGAAAAGAGAATGGATTTTGGCCTTGTCATGTTGGAGATTTGTATACACCAGTATCAAAATTGAATTGCATTGATTCGATATATAAAGATGTAACAACCAACAATTGTACAAATGATAAAAATAAAGATTTAGCAGTAGAAACAGTTGAAGTGTAGATCAAGAAAAAGAATTTAACATAGATCTTTTAAAGTGGTTCAACTTGAATTGAAATTGCAATTCAAGTATACTCTACTTGATCTTTCTCAATTGAAAGACCTCTAAATTAAAATAGAAAACTATCAAGATTGACAGGTTCCTGAAATACCAGTTTTTACAAAAAACACAAGATATTATCAGGTTTCTCGCTACCCTAGAAGATTTACACTAGGCTCTTCTAAAATTTAGAAATCTCAAATAAAAGAAATAGAATTAAAGAAAAGAGTTGGAAATATAATACCAATGTTTGAGATGAAAATCTCAAACAAACTAGGATAAACTAAAACAAATTTTATCTAGAAGCCTTGTAAAACTTAATAATTGTAAGAGCAATTTTAGTCTTTTTCTCAAATAGCAATTTTTGAACTTGATTCATATGAAAAATTATATGAAAAGCATGTATATATAGAAGGTAGCTGAGCCAAAATAACTGCCATAACCATCTACAACAGAAAAATGATCTTTCAATTTTTACATAGATGTAACATCGATTATGGTCTGTTATTCACTAATGCATTCGTGTGAAATCTATGCATAATGTGTTATTTCAAGACTATCCATCAATTACAACATCAAAGTAGCCATGTTTCAAAACCTTCGATGAGAAATTTTGCTCGATACATCGAAGTGACTTCTATTTGACTGTGAAGATTTTTCATAGTTGTTTAATGCATCAATGCCACATCGAAGTATGCTGTAGAATTTTTTTTTAAAAGGATTTTTCTCCCTTCATCACTCAAAAAATAACTAGATCAAATACTATTTAAGTTTATTTACATAAAATCCTATGAAAATCAAAATCTTAAACACTAATCTTGAATCTCTTATCTTAAATCAAATACCTTTGAACTTTCGTTCATCCTGAAAAATAGATTCAAAAATACTAAAATATATTGTTAGAAAATAATTGCTTTTTCAACTTTAAAACTAATGTGTATCTTAGAGTATATAGCTTACAATTTTCTAGTCTTAACAACCTCTAAGGCTAATAATCTCCCCCTTTTTGATGTTGAAAAATAATTTTGGAAGAGATTCAAAATGAAAAGGATTTGAGGGAAAATAAATCATCTAAAATAAAGCTATATGCTTTTACTCTCCCTTTTGAAACAACAAAAGATAATAAAGAAACAATCTTTAAAAACAATGCTCCCCCTCAATTTATGATATTCCTACAAAACAAACTTAAAAAGCTCCGATGCTTAAGTTAGATTTTGCAACAGGATGATAGATTAACAAAGAAATCAAATCAAACAAGAATCATATAGTAAGAATAATTAGATTTATTCAATTTCTTCGGGATTTAACATTCTTATTTCTCTTCTAATAAACATAAACCTTTTCTATTGTAGGGGTTTAGTAAAAATATCAACTAACTAAAAATTAGTCTGAACAAGGTTTGTTGATATATCTCCTTTTTGAACATGATCTCTCAAAAAGTGATGTCTAATTTGCATATGCTTTATTCTAGAATGCATTACTGGATTTTTAGTTATGTTTATAGCACTGGTATTGTCACAAAGTGTTGGAATTTTGTGAAACTCTAATCCATAATCTGAAAGTTATTATTTCATCCATAAAATCTAAACACAACAGCTTCCAATAGCAATATATTCAGCTTCAGTAGTAGATAATGCAACACAGTTTTGCTTTATGCAAGACCATGAAACTAATGAATGTCCAATAAATTGGCAACTACCACTAGTACTTTTCATATCAATTTTACTTCCAACATAATCAACATTTGAATATCCTATCAAACTACATCTATCTAACTTAGGATACCACAATCCCAAATTTTTAGTTCCTACAAGATATCTAAAAATTCTTTTAAGTGCAGATAGGTATGATTCTTTAAGATTAGTTGGATAGCTAGCACATACACATACACTAAGCATAATATCAGGTCTACTAGAAAATAGATATAGTAGACTACCAATCATTCCTCTGAATAAAGTAAGATTTACATTCTTACCATTAGGATCACTACCTAATTGTAATGAGGGGCTCATTGGAGTTCCTATTGATTTGCATTTATCAAATTGAAAATTTCTTTAGCAATTCAGTAGTATATTTTGTTTGATATAAGAAAGTACCATTAGACAATTGTTTAACTCGTAGACTAAGGAAAAAAGTAAGTTCACCCATTAGTGACATTTTAAATTCATTTTACATTAGTTGTGAAAACTTTTTACACAGATTCTCATCAGTTAATCCAAAAATAATATCATCCACATAAATTTGTACAAGCAGAATATCTTTACCTTTTACTAAAATAAACAAAGTATTATCTATATTTCCTCTTTTAAATTGCTTTTGAATTAAGAACTAGCTAAGCCTATCATACCAAGCTCTAGGCGCTTGATTCAAACCATAAAGTGCCTTTTGCAGTTTATAAGCATGTTCTTGGTTTTGAGGGTCTTCAAATCGAGGGGGTTGTTATACATATATTTCCTCTAAAATATATCCACTTAAGAAAGTACTTTTAACATACATTTGATAAAACTTAAAGTTCCTAATACATGCATATGCTAATAGCATTCTAATTGCTTCTAATCGAGCTACTAGTGCAAATGTTTCATCAAAATCTATACCTTCTTCTTTATCATAACCCTTAGCAACTAATCTAGCTTTATTTCTAATTATGATGCCATTTTCATCTTGCTTATTTCTGAATATCCTGTGAATTCCTATGACATTATATTGATCATTCTTAGGTACAAGAGTCTAGACTTTATTTTTATTGAATTGATTTAATTCCTCTTGCATAGCCATAATCCCATTTTCATCTTTTAGGGCCTCTTGCATATTCCTAGGTTCAAGCAGTGAAACAAATGCAAAAAAATTACAAAAGTTTTTCAAATTACGTGTGTTACCTTCTTTGATGCATCTCCAATTATAAGTTCTTTTGGGTGATTTGCCATAAACTTCCAGTTTCTTGTTGGAGAGTAAAAGGGATCTTTGTCCATGACAATTGAATCAAGATCTTCATAGGATTTTAAATCATCCTATTGAGTTTATGAAGTTGATGCTAAAGTCCACCACTATTGCTGGGCTGCTTTTGTGTCTATCCTATTATCACTTAAGGAAAACTCATTAAAAACAACATGTACAGTTTCTTCAATCTTTAAGGTCCTTTTATTGTAAACTCTATAAGCTTTGTTAGTTGAAGAGTATCCAATGACGATTCCTTTATCATATTTAGGGTCAAATTTGTCTAAGTTATCTTTGTCATTATTATCAATGTAGCAAGTACAACCAAAGAGATGAAAATAAGAAATATCAGTCTTTCTTCCAAAATACAATTCATAGGGTATTTTGTTTAAAATAGGTCTTAAAAGTACCCTATTAATTATATAGCATGCAATATTAGCTGTATCTACCCAAAAGTACTTTGGAAGAGTGCTATCATTAAGCATTGTTCTTGCCATTTCTCCAAGACATCTATTTTTCCTTTCAACAACACCATTTTGTTGACGTGTTCTTGGTGCAGAAAAACTATGTTTTATACCATGTTGGCCACAAAACTCAGTAAAATCTTTGTTTTCAAATTCTTTTCCATGATCACTTCTAATGGAAGTAATTGAATATCCTTTCTCATTTTGAAGTAAGTTTGCAAGATTAGTAAAGGCTTGAAATGTATCACTTTTGTGTGTCTAAAAGAGAGTCCAGGTAAATCTAGAAAAATCATTAACAATAACAAAAACATAGGAGTTAGCCCCATAACTTTTAATTCTAGATGGTCCTATTAAATCCATATGAAGTAATTCAAGAGACTTTGATGTTGTAACAGAATTTTTCAATTTGAAAGAAGATTTCACTT
>JANHAO010001626.1:0-32078 GCA_026873985.1 Saraca asoca
AAGATAAATTGTTCTTCAACATCAAAACAATTTTAGGGCTAAGAAAATTTCTCTAAGGCTAACAATTTTCTTTTAAGGCTAACACTTCCTAAAGTAAATGAAAAAGTTTATTAATACATAGAACAAAAATGTATGGAGAGATAGGATCACCTTGCCTAAGACCTTGATTAGGCTTGAAATCTATAAACTTAAAGCCATTCCATAACATATTCATAGAGGAAGAAGTGATGCACTCCATAATAATTCTATGAATATTCTCAAGAATATTAATCTCCTCTAAAACATTGGTAGTGAAATCCCATTTAAGCCTATCGTAGGTTTTTTCAAGGTCAATTTTAATAGCCATGAATCCCTTTCTACCTATCTTCTTTTTCATGGAATGAATCATTTTACTGGCTATTATTATATTATCTTGAATGTATCTTCCAGGAACAAATCTGGCTTGGTAAGGGGAAACAAGAGTAGGCATAAGAGTTTTAATCTTGTTTACAATCACCTTGGTACTACATTTGTAATTCACATTACACCAAGAGATTGGTCCAAACTGATTAATAAACTCGGGCTTGTCTTCTTTAGGGATTAAAATAATTAAAGTTTGATTCATATCTTAAATTGAAGATTTACTTGAAAATACATCTTGAACAAAGGAGAAGAGAGTAGCACCAACTTTATCCCAATTTGCTTGATAAAATAGAGTAGGAAAATTATCACTCCTAGGTGCTTTGGAAGCATCCATATCAAAATTAAGTAAAAATAATATTTTTATTCAACATTGCAAAATCAGAACCAATAATTTAAGGGAAATTAATATAAGATATTAGAGGAATATATTGTCCATCATCATCAGTAAGCAATTTTTTTTTTGAAGAAGTTAACAACTATGCTAATTAAAGCATTCTTATCCTCTACCTAACTTCTGATCTCTAAGAAAGTTTACTTTATTATATCTTCTTCTAATAATAGTCTTGGTCTGATAGTTACAAGCATTGTGGTCCCCATCTGGTATCCACTTCATTTTGGATTTGTTTTGCCACAAAACCTTTTCTTAAACAAGAGTACCCTTTAATTCTTTTTTAAAGTTTTTTTTTTCAAGGTTATCTAAGTAAAAATTCCACCGTATCACTATTGTTATCTCAATGCCTTTAATTTTGGCCAATAAAGTTTGCTTCCTCCTCCTTTTGTCTCCAAAGACTTCTTTATTCCACCTTTTTCAAAGAAGTAATAAGTCTAGTGAGATTAAGCTCAATTGCATTCGAGCAACAATAATTATCATTCAAAAAGGCTTTAAAGTCTTTATGAAGTGACCAAACTACCTCAAATCTAAAAGGACAATCTTTCCTTTCCATTTTTCCACCTTCCAGATCAATTAATAGAAGATGATGGTTAGCATTAGAACCTATTTTTAATAGATTTAGTTATTATTTATTAGTTACTAAATAGGAGAAAATATAATAATGGAACTATTTACATAATATGAAAATTTTATAAATAGTTTCTCTTATATATTTCCATAAATATGTAGTAATTTTTTCCTATTTCAATTATCTTCAAAAAAATAGAATATGGAAGTTCCAAAACACCATTGGTGGATTTATAATGGACTTCTTTTGGGACATAGTGGATATAAGATGGATTTTCTTAATAGGGTGGAAGGAGTTATCAATTTTACAAAAACTTAGCCAATTTATTTACGTGATAGTTAGATAAAGTGTCTGTGCTGTAAACATAAATGTAGAAAATATGACCTCCTAATGAAGTTAAGATTGATTTGTATAGATTTGGATTTAAATATAATTATTGGTGGTGGATTAATTATGGTGATGAAAGACTTATAGAAAAGGGAGAGTCTTTTAGTAGTGTAACATGAAATTTACATGATGCAAGTAATAGGTACGAGAACATAGTGTTGGATGCCGGTTGGTTAAATGTTACAGCTCACTTTGAACGCAATATAAAAGAGCTACCAAAATAGGAATGCCCAAAACTTTTATGAAATGTTAGAAGCTATACATCAACCATTATGGACAGGTTGTACTAACCATTTAGAGTTGTCATTAGTAGTAAGGATGTTAAGAATAAAATTTAACTTCAACTTACTACAAAATTCTTTTAATCATAATATGCAACTTATGACCAAGACACACTCGTCTGATACCACCATTCGATGTGTGACATGCTAATTTGTTACCTGTATATATGAGTGCTAAATTACTTTATTCATATTTCAATATATATGATTATTTTCTAATTATGTTATGTGTGAATATTTGTAGATGACAGGCCACAGGGCTACTAGACGAGGAGGTAAAGGGTTATGCATGGTAATATTATTTTAACTTAATATTATTTATGCTATTTACATTGTTGTAGTTATGTTCATACCACAATCTATATGGTCTATGAAAATTTTTGTTTTATGTAGATAGTTGAGACTGGGGTTGAGCTGTCCGTGAATAACTTGTTCTGTTGCACCTGCATCTAGAAGGATGGCCAGTGGGTTTTGCCTTAAGCTACATAGTCTTATATAAGTAACTTCTCTTAACTTGAAATTTTGTTATTAATGTATTATATGTTTGGTAGTAAAATATTACATTTATATTATCAAATAATTAATTATTTTAATTTACAGGAGAATTTCAACAAAAAAGAAAGGAAGACTTGGTGCAGACTTATGCGCAGAAAGGTTCTAAGGGATCTGGGGACACAATTGGTGGTGTGGTGGAGCCATCTGCTCATCATTTGTGGACAGACATTATAGGCAAGACTAAGAAGGGATGAGTTTATGAGTTGGGGTCTAAGGAGATTGTGTGGATGGCTGCATCGGCCACTGCATCTTATACCAAAAGCATGTCACATGCTGGGCTGGAGTAGCTCGTGTACACTGTTGTTGAGATGTAGTAGTAGATATAGGTTATTTTCACTCAAATAGAGTACCTTATGCAAACTTAGTAGTAATAGCAAAGCCATCATCCACCGCCTCCTCATCCACCTCATCCTCATTCATATGGCTACCACTAACCACTTGCCTACTACTAGCCACCTCCCACTTACATGTATCCACCACCATCGTAGCCACACTACAACAGGCGGTTCGACCACCACCAGCCACAAGTCCTGCATGGCCTAATACTGACCCTAGTAGCAAGATGCTACCTGAGATTAGGAGACTGATGATCAGTTTTTCTCCGATCTTGAGTTGTAATTATATTTTTATGTTTTAATTTGAATAATATGTTTCGTACATAATTGATTTGAATAATACAATTTAGAATATTTTACTAATTTTATATATTCATAACTATTCATGTTTATCATATCTTAATTTTTATTATAGATTAAATATTAATTTTTAAAAATTAGAATTAAAAATTAAAATTAATTTTTATTACTATTTAAAATTATTTTAATACAAAAATTAAAAATATAATTTCATAAAATCATCCTAATTAATTTTTTTAAAAAAATTATATTTATTTCGAAGGATTTCTAATGACTTTTTGGACGGATTACCAACTATTATTCTAATGGCTAAAAAGAAAAAAAATTCTATGAAAGAATCATCCTTCAAAATCTGTCGAAAATAAATTTTGGAAGGATTTTTCTGACAGAAATTTTTTTTTTATGATGATTTCACTAATGATAATTTTCTATCAAAAATCACGCTATATTTTGTAGTGATGTATAGTTGGTGGCAAATGTACGAAAATTTCCCAACATGATTTAATGAAAGAACTGTATTACATGAGGATGGGTATCCAAAGTATAAAGGAAGAGATAATGGAGTAATGATTGAAAAAAAATGGAACTCCATTAGATGATAGATATGTTATGTCATACAATGCTTGGCTTTTGAAGATATATCATGTACATATAAATTTTGAATTTTGTAATCAAAGGATGTCAATCAAGCATTTATTCAATTACATTAACAAAGGTTATGACAGAATGATAGTTGGGTTTTTTCAAAGAGGCGAAAGTGGTGATTTTCATGAAAATAGAGATGAAATCAAAATGTACTATCATAGCAGGTAAATTATTAAATCTTATTCTTAATTTATTGTCAATACAATTACATTATACATACAAGAATTTATTGACTAATTTGAAATGTACATGTTAATTTTTAGATACATATCTCCATGTAAAGTTGTTTGTAGACTTTTTGGATGGAACATCAATATAGATATCCACTAGTTCAAAGGTTGAATTTCCACTTGGGAAGGAAAGCAATATATTACATACAATGATACTAGCAATCCTGGTGATATGACAAAATAATTAGATATATTGTGATCTCAATTTTTATCTTGGATGGATGCTAATAGCTAGTATGCTGAATCAAAAGACTTGCCATATGAAGAGTTTCCTAATAATATTGTTTATAAAAAGCTAGTCAAGAATTGGTTTCCAAGAAGAAGAGATGACATAAACCTCTATAAGTAAAGCGAGAAAAATCTTAAGTGCTTCAAGCAAAAGAGTCTTTAACCTTTAAAAAAGGGAGAAAACCATCAAATACACAAAAGTTCCATAGCCAATAAGATAAAATCTCAAGTGCTTCAATTTGAAGGGTCTTTAAGTGTTTTAAATCATCAAGAAGTCCTGTGTAGCCTTTGAGAGGATAATGCCAAATTTTTCATTCAAGTAAGAGATCAAGTACAAAGGATATCTTCTTTATCAAATCACAAAGAAAACTCATGTTCAAGTTAAAAGAGGAGACCAAGCCCAAAAGTTCTCACCCTCGATGAAATTGGCAAGTTAATGAAAGGACTACAAGAAAGAGAATTCATACAAATTGAGGAATTAAAAATTATAATTTGTTACCAAATATTTGTATAATTTAATACATGAAATTTGTGTGTACACATTTTTGGCATGCTCAGTGGGATCCTCTCTTCTTTTTATATTTCTTGTCAAAAAGAAAGGTTTAACCCTAAATCAAAGTCAAAATTGCAAATTCAAAGCACAAAAATTTTAGCCATGAAAAATATGGAAGCCATGTGTGTGCCCATAAAAAATCTAGAAAACATGGAAGACATGTGTGTGCTCATGGAAAATCCAACCAATGCTGATGGTGGAACTCCATTTGCTACCAGATTAAAAATTAGAGCTAGAAAAGCTACATTGCTACCTCCTTTGGTGAAGTTTTCCAACCATGGAAAAAGAAAGTTGTTACTTTTAAAAGGACAATTGATAATCACTATCCTTCATTCACAAAGGTGGAAAGTGATATGTTGTTTTCAACATCAAACTCAACTGCTAAGTCACAAACTACTTCCAAGTCCCTAAAAAGGAGGTGGGATGATTACACCTCTAATGAATTGGAAGACTTCGTGCCAGTCATGACCATGGAAGCTCAGTCCATGGGAAACCATTACCAAAAAATGGCTTAAGCCATTCAAAAATTAACAAAAGTTGTTGAAGAAAAAGATAAGTGAATTTAAGCTCTTTTGATTGATTTGATGCAACAAGTAGTTTCTAAGAAAGACTTTTCTGGCTCCAAAGGACATAAAACTTCTCCTAAGAAGGATTAGCCCAAGTCCTTGGAACAAAAACAAAAGAAAGAGCAATAGGACCGGAAGGTTATTTAAGATGTCTTCCAAGATTCTGACAAAATCTCTATGGGTTCATTGTCTATCTAGTAACTTTAACATATGATTGTAGACACAGTTTGAGCCCAATATGAAGGATTACCACAATTTTCTTTAGTTTATACAAAATCTTATCCCTATAGGATTAAAGAGATGTGTATCCCACTGGGATATTAGCAACTAAAGTTCAAACAATATGATGGCAACGAAAATTCAAGGTAGCATATTGCTCATTTCTTTGAATTGTACAACATTGCTAGAACCTATAGGAATTTAATGGTAAAATAGTTTGTCCAATCCCTTAAAGGTTTCACCTTTAATTGGTGCACTAATCTTCTAATTGGGTTGGTAGTCAATTAAGACCAATTGGAATGGTAATTCTTTACATGCTTCTATAGCAACTGTCAAATGGCTAGTCTTGCAAAATATGTTATAACAAAACAAAGAAAAAAAATGAGCCCATCATCAATTACATCAAATGATGGAGAAATTTCATCTTAGACTATAAAAAACCAATTAATGATGCATCCTCCATCGACATGTATGTTCAGGGCATGCATTAAGGATTGCTTTACAATCTCAAAAGAAAAATACCACGTTCCTTCAAAGAATTGGCAACCAAAGCTCAAGACATGGAAACAACAATTGTAAGACATAGAAACTATCTATCTTCTGATCCTCTTGAAAAGAAAGATTTAAAGAAAGACATGAAGAAAGATGGGAAATCCTTAAAAACAAAGGAAGCCAGGGTCCTTACAGCATCTCCGGCTAAAATTTCTTTAAAATCTTCCAAGAACAAGTCAAATATTGAACCAAAACACTCAAAAACCAAAATCAAGATAAGGTTAAACTCATGCAATTAGAAGAAAAAGAATACCTATTCTCCAATTCAGAAGTTCCTAGCATCCTTAACTAGTTACTGAAACAAAATCTAATTGAGCTTTTAGCCCTTAAGCGTCCAGAAGAAATGTGCAAAATTGACCATCTGAAGTATTGTAAGTACCACTAGATAGTTAATCATCTGACTAAGAAGTATTTCATTTTCAAAGAAATAATCTTAAACTGGAAAGGAATAAAAAGATAAAGCTCAATTCTAGAAAGGGTAATGCTTCTGTCAATATTGTTATGATTAGCTTTGGATCATGCCACCTTATTCAACTTCCAACAGATGTTAAGACATCTTCCAAAAAAAAAAGGTGTTTTACCCCCACACTTTCCAATCCTAAAGTGGGAGCATCATTCTATCAATCAAACTATCCCAGTGCACTTCTTTCAGAAGGGGCAGTTCTAGTGGAATTCCAAGTAGATAGCGAAACAACCATGGTCTATGCATATCCGAGAATGCCTAACGAGGCAAACCCATATAGTCCATCTCTCTATGAGATAATGATGGATGACCTCCAAGTTTAGGAATTTTCATTAGAGTCAGAAGATGAGATAAGAAATGACTGGTTAACTTTTACAAGTAAGAAGAAAAGACAATCAAAGTTGACACAAGTTGTTCCTTCCAAGCCAAATAATGTGTCAATGGCATTATCTCCTAGCATCAAGCATGATGATGTCCATGTAGCATTATCTTTTAGCATGAAATAAAGGGAATAACCTTCTTTTATTGCAAAAGATGACAAAGTATAGACAATTGTCAAGTTTCAGAGGCATTAATCACCAAAAACATTTCCCTTTCAATCAAATCAAAGATATAAAACCATTGTAGGTCAAATTCAAAAGGCAAAGCATGATGTCCCAAGGAGGAAAAGAAATAAGCCAGAGAAAAAGTTCTGACAATCATTGTTAGAAAATGAAGAAATAATCTAGTTACCCTGAAAGTTTATTGTGCTGGAGGTAAAACATTTTGTTATGGAAGAGTCACATTATGTTAATGCCAAGTTCTATTTTGAGGAGGAAGTCATCTTGGAAGCACTTTCTATCTCAATGCCAAGAAGATGCAAAATAGAATCTTCATCCTCAACTGGTTCAAAGAGAGTAAAACTAGAAGTAAAGACTTCAGTGAAGCAATTTTCCATGAAGGATGTTGCCACCCTAAAAAAATATTTAATTTTGTCTATAACTTTTCTTCAAAATTTTAGTAATGCCAAATCAAATAGTCTTGGAAAACATTGACTACAAAAATTCAAAAGAAGTATAACAATATCTAGGAGGATTGGTAACTCAAAGGTGCAAAAGCTATTCCAAAAACTCGAATATAGACAACATGAACCATGAGAGCTAGGAAACTTAAATCTCATTCTTGCTAGTGGACAATCTTATGTTGTAGTAGGAAATGATAAAAAAACTGCAAGAAAGTGGAGAGTTACCTCAGCACTACTAGCATGGATTACGCTACAAGTTCCAAAAGCCAATTCCTACTTGGATCAAAGTAAATAAGGTGTCTTCCATCCCTATACTGATTCAAATCTATGAGGTAAAGACATGAAGAACGAGAAAAATGAGGTGATTGTCCAATCTTTCCAAACTATCATTGGATGACTTGGTGAATGAGAAAATAGAGTTTCTATGTTTGAATGGTTAGGCAAAAATTTTTTGGCTCTTAAATACCTTGAATCTCAAAGGAAAGCTTCAATCTTTTCCAAGCTTGAAAATGTATATCTAAAGATCCAGTCTGGAAAGAAGAAGCAAAGTTCCAAGAAGTAAAAACCTACCTTACCCGTAGTAAGCAAAAAATCATAAAGAAAAGCTAAAAGGAAGTTTGTAGCACAACTCACAAGTTAGCACTTCCTATATAAATTAACTTCAAAGAAAGAAATGAAAAAGCAAAGAGGCTCTAAGTCATTAGAAAAAGGATTTGCTTTTGTCAATCATTTGGAAAAAGAATTTGCTTCCATCAATTATTTTATGATTGAAGAGGCTAAGATGAAGAATCTAATTCAGATAAGCTGTATTTAGAAGACAAACCAATGTTTGCACCTTCCACATTTGAGGACGAGGGAAAGCTATAAAGGATAACTTAAAGAAGTTAAACTTGGGAATGAAAGATTAAAGAAACCACATCTTTGTTAATACTTTTCTAAGTCTAGAACAAGAGGCCAAATACTTCAAACAACTAAAAAAGTTTAAAGATATTTTCACATGGTTCTTTAAGGAAATGCCCAAACTAGATCTAAAGGTGGCAATCCATCACCTCTTTATTAAGAGTGGAATGCGTCTAGTCAAATAGCCACAATGGCAATTATGTCCTGAGTTAATTCCAAAAATTTAAAGTAAAGTTAACAAAATCATTAAATCGAGATTCATTTTGAGGGTCAAATATTTTACTTGCATAGTAAATATCCCTCTTGTGGGGGAAAAATGCATAAATTAAAGTTTATGTAGACTTTTGAGATTTAAACAAAGTTTGTTCAGAAGATGACTTCCTTCTTCCCAATATGAAACTTATCATTGATGCTACTATAGGGTATGAGTCTTATTATTCATGGATGGATCATTTAGATATAAAAAATCCAAAAAAATTCAAAAGATAAAGAAGTCATTGCATCTCGTCTTTTTATCCAAGCTACTCCGTATGTATTGGTGTATGGCATGGAAGCAGTCCTTCCACTGGAGTATCAAATTCCATCCTTGATGATTCTAATCCAAGAAGGCCACACAATTGAGGAAAATGCTGGCTTGAGGCTAGAAGAATTAGAAGCCTTGGATCAAATGCTAGAAACATAGTAAAGGTTGTAATGTTATCAAGCTCATTTATTAAGAGGTTTTACCAAAAGAGTCTGTATTAAGACATTTCAAGTTTGAGACCTTGCCTTTTTCATCCTATAAATCAAATTAGAGACAAACCAAGGTAAAAGTCTTATGCTTCTAATCATATGAAGGTAAACTGCAACTTATTCCAGCCTACATGAATTAAAATACATCCAACAAAGCCAAATCAAAGAAGAAAATTTGCCCTCCTTATCATAAAAGGATAAACTACAAGTTATTCTAAGATTGCAAGAATTAAAGCTACATCTAAAAAGTTAAATCCAAAACAAATTAATCTTTCTTATCACAAGAGGATAAACTGCAAATGACTCCAGTATTGTATGAATTAAAGTTGCATCTAGAAAGTCAAATGCAAGAAAAATTCACCTTCCATATCGCATAAGGATAAACTACAATTGACTTTAGTATTGCAAGAGTTAAATATGCATCTAGAAAGTCAAATCCAAGAACAAATTCACCCTTCTTATTATAATAGGATAAACTATATGTTACTCTAGGCTGTATGAGTTAAAGTTGCATCCAAAAAACTAAATTCAAGAAAAATTCATCCTTCTAATCATAAGATGATGATCTCCTTGTTACTCCAGGATTATTGGAGTTAAAACTGCATCCAAAAAGTCAAATCTAGAAAAATTCACCCTCTTTGTTGCAAGAGGATAAATTGTATGTTATTCGAGGATTGTAAAAGTTAAAGTTGGATCCAAAAAGTTAAATGTAAGAAAAATTCATCCTCTTTTTCATAATAGAATAAATTGCATGTTATTCAAGGATTGCAAGAATTAAAGCTTTAACCCAAAAGTAAAATTTAATAAAAAATTCACCCACCTTATTGTAAGAGGATAAACTATAAGTTATTCTTGCATTCCAAAAGTTAAAATTGCATCTAGAAAGTCAATCCAAGAAAGATTCACCTTCCTAATTGAAAAAGAATAAATTACATATTACTCTGGGATGGTAAGAATTAGAATTGCATCCAGCAAATTAAATTTAAGTCAAACCTAAGAAAACAAAAAAGTCAACCTACTTAATGTAAGAGGATAAACTAAATGTTACTCCAAATTTGCAAAAGTTGAAACTGTATCTAGCAATTCAAATTCAAGTTCAATTGAAGAAACAAAAAAGTCAACCTCATTACCATAGAAGGATAAATTACATGTTATTTATTGCTTGTATGAGTATAAATTTTGAATGGCTTAAAATAAATTTTATTTTATTTTACATTACATGACTAGGTATGAACTATAAAGGACTTTTTCTTTTTGAAGTTTTTAAGATACTATGGCAACTCGTAACCTAAATTTAAGGTCATTTATATACCTTTCAAGAAAAGTTTTAAGAAATTAAAGTTTCTCAGTGGGCTTTGGTTTTATAAGACATAAATTTGTTTAAAGTTTCATGAAACTTATTGATGACTAGACATTCACATTTTTCATCTGTGAAGCCATAAACTCCATGTATAAAGAATAATCTAGTCCAAGCATATAAAAAAATGCTTGAAAAAAGAATATGCAGTTAACCAAATTTAGTGCTGCAAGAAAGGGATGTCTGGGACAAACCCTTGTAAATACTAGCTAGAGCAGGTGGAATTAGGCTATAAGTGATATCAAACATTAGTGGTCAGTAGCTTTGAATGTTCCCACACAAAGGTGATCATATCTAGAAAGAATAATGTAACGACATAACCATAGCACTAAATATGTGGCCGATAATAGTTCTTCCAGGAGGTTTTCATTCAAGTCATGGCTTAAGCAAACAAATGGATTAACATCTTCAGTTAAAGCTTAAATGGTGGTAAGAGTCAGCATCATTGGATGAAAGATTTTAGCCTATTACTAATGGCTAACATGATTTGTGAGCTTAGAACCCCATATTGAGTTTCAATACTCAAAAAAACTCGAAGGATTTGAAGTATGGCTTCCTCTATATAAAATGTCTAGTCAATCACAATGCTAAATCTGATCCAGAGAAAATGCTCTTAAAAGATAAAAAGAGGACTTCAGAGGCTCTTTATCCAACTCAAATAGACTTGATATTACTTTCTCATAATAATCTTAAAAGACTAAAAGCCCAGTTAGTTCCCACATTTTCCATAGAGGGATTCCCAACTTTCCATGCTAGTTAAGAAAGTGTTACTTTTTAGACAATAAACCGCAAAAAGGCCCTCTAAAAGCCATTTAGACATTGGTCATTGTAGCAAGCAACTTCAATTGCATATGCCAAGTCTTTAAAAGAAATCTTTATCTTCAAAGTGGCATAAATTTGTAAAGACTAATCAAAGAAGCCTTCAAGATATTGAGTATCTCCTCGAGGGTTCAAATAGTTCTCCACCTTAATATCTTCTTATTGATCTTTAATCCCACAACTAGTTCCAAACAAGTAAGAGTATCCACATTATATAGATGCCTGTAAATAGAAGGAAATCGATCTGGCTTTAACTTATCCTCTTCTAGTATATGTGAAAGGTACTCTGAGATCAAATACATGTTCATCCCTCATATGTTCCATGGATTATAAACTCTGAAAGGTAAAGACCATTTCTTAGAAGCTTTTTAAAGTTTCTAAATTGTGGTAGCCATTCTTACAACAAATTGGATATGAATGAATATCTTCAAAATAAAAGGAAAAACTTGAAAAAAAAAGTTGCTTAAAACAAAAATTGTTTAGAAGGGTATACTTAAAAAATATTTGAAGTTAGAATTCTTGAAAAATATTACGTGAAAACTTTTTTCAAAGAAAATTACATTATAAAAAAAGCTACAAGGACAAAAACTTTTTCTTGGAAGCTCCTAGAAACTATTTTCAAAATAAAACATTCCAGGATAAAATCTTTGGAAAAATTTTTTAAAACAAATTATTCTAGGATAAGGCCCTTGGAAGAAGTTAAGAAAATATTTTAGAACAAAATCCCTAAAAAACGTTTTGAAACAAACAAAAAAAAATCTCCAAGCTAAAACTCCTGAAAGTTGCTTCCAAAATAAAATATTTCAAGATAAAATACTTGAAAGAAGTTTTGAAATAAAAATATTCTAGGAAAAAACTCCTTAAGGTTGCTTTCAAAATAAAATGTTTTAGGGCAAAATCTCTTAAAGAAGTTTTGAAACAAAAAATATATTACAGGCTAAAACTCCTGGGATTTGTTTTCAAAATAAAATATTTTAGGATAAAATTCTTGAAAAAAAAGTTTTGAAACAAAAAATATTTAAAGCTAAAACTCCTTTTCAAAATAAAAATATTTCAAGAGAAAATCCTTAAAAGAAGTTTTGAAAGAGAAAATGTTCCAGGCTAAAACTACTAGAAGTGGTTTGCAAAACAAAAATATTCTAAACAGAATCCCTAGAAGAAGTTTTGAGATAGAAAATATTCTAAACTATAACACTTGAAAACTATTTTTCAAAACAAAATATTCTAATATAAAGTCCCTGGAAGAAGTTAAAAAAAAAAAACAAAATATTCTAAGATAAAAGTTTCTGGAAAAAATGTTTTTGAAAAATTTCAAGATAAAGTCCTTGGTAAAAGTATTCAAAATAAAATAATCTAGTATAAAGTCCCTAGAAGGCATAAAAAAAAATATTTCAAGATAAAGTTCCTAGAAGAAGTTTTTGAATAGGAAATATTTTAAGACAAAACTCCTTGAACCTGTTTTTGAAAACAAAATATTCCAAGATAAAAGTCCCCAGAAGAAGTTGTTGAAATAGAAAATATTTCAAGATAAAATTCATGAAATTTGTTTTAAAAAAATAATATTCTAGGACAAAGCCCTTAGAAGAAGTTTTTTTTTTTAAATATTCCAAATTAAAGCTCCTAGAAGTTGTTAAAAAAATATTCTATGATAAAGCTCTTAGAAAATGTTTTTTTTTTTTTGAAATAGAAAACATTCCAAGATAAAGATCCTAGAAGCCATTTTCATAACAAAACATTCCAGGATAAAAGTACTAAGAAGAAATTTAATATGTATATATATATATAAACATTTAAGGATAAAACTTATGCAAGTTTTTTTCAAAATAAAAATATTCTAGGATACATTTCTTGAAAGAAAAGGTTTTTTTTGGAAAAAAAAATTTGAGACTGATTTATTTATTACATTATAAGTGTACATATAAATAAGTCCCAAGGGGCCATTTGTAGACATAAAAAAATTATTTTTATATTTAGGCTAATATAAAATATATAGTCCAAAATCATTTAATTTGCTTTTAAAAACATGAGCTAAAACTCATGCAAATTGAGTTGGCCTATTTTGGATTAAAGGATTTAACTTAACCCATTAAGTTAAGTACTTTCCCCTTAAGTATATAAATTAGGGGTTCATAAATGCAGAGGGGGGGAAGACTTTTTGCAACAAAATAGATATGCTTTTTATAGAAAAGTTTTAAAATTTTCAATTCCTTCCATGAAGAAGAGAAGATGTAAATCTCTGTCTGCAAATAGTGAAAACTTTCAAGTTCTTTCTCACAAAGTATTCTTTACATCTTTTGCCCTTTCCAAGAAGAAAATAGAAGACATAAACCTTTGTAAGCCAAGAGAGAAAAGTTTCAAGTGCTTTCTCACAAAGTAGTCTTTACATCTTCTAGCCTATTCAATAAAAGATTGGAGATATAAACTTTTGTAAGCAAAGTGAGAACATTCTCAAGTGTTTTCCCATAGGGTAGTCTTCAAATCTTCAAAAGACAAAATATAAAACTTCTATAAGCAAAGAGAGAAAACTCTCAAGTGCTTTAAGTATAAGAGTCTTCGACTCTTAAATAAGGGAGAAAACTATATATGACACAAAGGTTTTCTAGCCAATGAGATAAAATTTCAAGTGCTTCCATTAAATGAGTCTTCAAGTCTTCTAAGAGAAAAAGGAAAAGGAAAAAGAAAAAGGCACCTAGAAAAGAATTGCAAGGCACACAAGCTAAATACCTTTTGACTTTCATGAAAAGAAAGATTCCAAGAAAGATGGAAAATCCTCAAAAATGAAGATGACTACGATCATTGCAATAACTTCAACAAAAATTTCCCTAAAATCTTCCAAGAATAAGTCAAATATTGAACTTGAAACATTCAAAAATCAAAATCAAGACAAGGTTAAACTTACCTTGAAGCAACAGGAAGAAAAAGTATATTTTTTCTCTAACTCAAAGTTCCTAGCACCCTTGACTAGTTCTAGCCCCTAAGCATCAGAAAGAAATAGTTAAAACTGACCAATTTAAATATTGCAAGTACTACCAGATAGTTAGCCATTTGGCTAAAAAGTGTTTCATTCTCAAAGAAATAATCTTAAATTGAAAAAGGACAAAAAGATAAAGCTCAATTTCAGAAAGGGTACTGCTTCCACCAATGTCGCTATGATTAGTTTTATATAATGCAACCTCATTCCAATTCCAACAAATGTTAAGACATCTTTGAAAAAAAGGTATTTTACCCCTAGACCTTCTAGTTTCAAAAGTGGGGGCATCATCCTATTAATTAAACTTCCCACTACTTTTCTTCCAAAAGGTGCAGTTCCAGTGAATTCCAAGTGGATCGTGAAAAAATCATGACTTATGTATATCCAAGAATGCCTAACAAAGTAAGCCTGTATGGTCATCACTACATGAGATAATGATGGATGACTTAGAAGTTTGGGAATCTTCATCAAAGTTAGAAGATAAGATAAAGGACAGCTAGTTAGCTTTTATTAGTAAGAAGAAAAGACAACCAAAATCGACATGAGTTATTTCTTTTGAGGCAAATGATATCTTGGTAGCATTATCTTTTCGCACCAAGCTTGATGAGGTCCATGTGGCATTATCTTCCAACACAAAGGGAGGGAAATTATCCTTCTTCCATAGCTAAAGATGGCAAATGGTAGATAGTTGTAAAGTCTCAAAGGCACTAATCACTAAAGAAATTACCCTTTCAATCAAATTAGACAAATCAAACCTCTCTATATCAAAGTTAAAAGTTAAAGCATGATGTCTTAAGAAAAAAAAATTAAAGAATTTTAAGAGAGAGAATTCCTACAAATTAAGGAATTAAAATTGTAATTTATTTACTATATATTTTGTGTAATTTAATATACAAAATTTGTGTGTGCAAATTTCTTAGCTTGACCTCCTTCAGCTTGAACTTAATTTTTCTTCCTGATTTGATAAATAAGAGGACCATTATGCTTGATTTTTTGCTTCAATGGGAAATATGAAATCGTTCTTATAGGTTGCATAGGACTTCTTGAAGACTTGTTAGATAGAAGTACTTGAAATTTCATCTCAATGGCTACAAAACCTTTATTTCTTTTGCGGTTCTCTCCTTTATTTAAGAGTTGAAAATTCTTCTGCTTGAAGCATATAAAGGTTTTCTATTCTTGTATCTTGAAAATTTGAAGACTACTCTATGGAAAAGTATTTGAGAATTTTCTCTCTTTGCTTATAGAGGTTTATGTCTCCAATCTCTTCTTAAAGAGGGTAAAAGATTTAAAGACTACTCTATAGGAAAGCATTTAAGAGTTTTCTCTTTTTACTTATAGAGGTTTATATCTTCTATCTTCTTCTTGGAGGGGCCAAAAAATGTAAAGATTACACTGTGAGAAAGCACTTGAGAGTTTTCTCTCTTTGCTTACAGAGGTTTATGTCTTCTCTTCTTCTTGGAGGAGAATGAAGACTCTTCTATTAAAAGTATCTTTCCTTGGTTGTAGAAGGTCTTCCCCTTCTTCATTTGTGAACCCTTAGCCTACTTATAAACTTCATGGGAAGGTACCTAAATCCTTGAATCCTAAATGGATTGATAGAATTTGCATGAGTTTTTACTCATGTTTCCTGGAAGTAAATTGAAAGACTTTGAACTATATATTTTATATGAGTCCACATATGAAAAATAATTTTTTATGTCTACAAATTTTAACAAAATAAAAAAAAAACCTTTGTAAACATCCTTTTAGCCTTTGTAGACATAACAGTATTTGTTTCTTCTTCATTAAACCTTTACAAACATTAATTTATTTTTTATGATTTGGGTCCTATCAAGCATACTAGAATTTTGTACACACAAATTTTATGAATTAAATTACACAAATATTTAATAACAAATTATAATTTTCAATTCCTCAATTTGTAGGAATTCTCTCTCTTGTAGTCCTTTGATTAACTTGTTGATTTTGTTGAAAACAAGGACTTTTGAGCTTGATCTCCTCCTTCAACTTGAACTTAAGTTTTCTTCCTAATTTAATGAAGAAAGGGGCCTTTGTGCTTCTCTTTCTTCAATGGGAAATTTGGAATCATCCTTTCAAAGTTGCACGGGACTTCTTGAAGACTCAAAAACTTAAAGATTTTTCAAATGGAAGCACTTGATATTTTATCTTATTGGCTATAAAAACTTTGCATCTTCTATCTTTTTCCTTGTCTTTTAAGAGTTAGAGATGTTTCTACTTTTAAGAGTTTTCTCTCGTTGCTTATAGAGATTTATATCTCCTATTCTTGAAGGGATTATAAGATGTAAAGACTGCTCCATGGAAAAGTAATTAATGGTATTGAAGATGTCTATGTATCTATTCTATCTTTTTCTCTTGTTTCTCTTTTTTCTTGCAAAGGTCTGTGTCTCTTATCTTTCCTCGGAGGAGATTGAAGATTTAAAGACTTTTCCATGAAAGCATCTCTTTTCGGTTATGGAAGGCATTTTCCCCTCTCCTCATTTATGAACTCAACCTATTTATAGACTTAAGGGGAAGATACTTAACTTAATGGGTCAAGTTAAATCCTCGAATCCCTAATAAGCCGACCTAATTAAAATGAGTTTTGGGTCATGTTTCTAAAAACAAATTGAAAGACTTTGGACACTATATTTTATATTAGTCCAAGTATAAAAATAATTTTTTTATATTTACAACATTGTTCCTATTACTTGGTAGCAAAATTTTGCATTCAAAATTTAGTATCCCATTAATTATGAATGAATCATCGACATGTAATATTCGGTAAGGAAGTTTCATGATTGGTCTTTTGGTTGAAGCAAAGCTTATAATTTAAGATGAGACACTGATGATTAACAAATTTTGTTTTGAATCTTTGGATAGAACAATTAGAGATGTGTTAAGATTTTCTAATTCAAACAATAGAGATCAACCATTTAGAGGCAAAGTTGTTGTCTTTGGAGGTGATTTTAGAAAAATTCTTCTTGTAATTCTGAAGCCTAGTAGACAAGACATTGTACATGCAACCATTAGTTCTTCTTACTTATGGGATCATTACAAGGTCCTAACATTGACAAAAAATATGCGACTCTTGATTGATTCAAATGATAGTTCTACATATGATATCAACCAGTTCTCTAAGTGGATATTGAGAATTGGTAATGGTAAATAAGGTGATGCAAATGATAGTGAAGCAACAATTGAAATCCCAAACGATTTGATCATAAGGGACATTGATAATGCACTTCATCTATTATGAGTAATGCATATCTTTCTTTATTACAAAATCTCAATAATGGAACATATTTGCAAGAAAGATGTATACTAGCACCTACTCATGATGTAATTAATGAAGTAAATGATTATATTATTTCCTTACTTCCTGGAGAGTTGAAAACTTACTTGAGTGATGATACTCCATGTAAAGAGGATTTAAATACCCATTATCAAGCTGACATGCATTTGCCTGAATTCTTGAATACATTAAAATGTTTAGGTCTTCCAAAACATAAGTTGAAACTTAAGATTGGTGTTCCTATTATGTTAACAAGAAATATTCATTAGTCATCTCAACTTTGAGATAGAACTAGACTTATTGTTCTTGATGTTGGTCAACATGTATTAAAGGCAAAAGTTATATCATGGAGTGAAATTGGAGATATAGTCTATATTCCTTGAATGTTGCTAATTCCGTCAAATTCAAGATTGCTTTTCAAATTTCAACAAAGACAATTTCCTATTCAGGTTTGTTTTACAATGACAATTAATAAAAGTCAGGGATAATTTCTTTCGCACGTTGGTCTTTATCTTCCAAGATTTGTATTTAGTCATAGACAATTATATGTTGCATTATCAAGGGTTAGAAGCAGGACTAATTTGAAAGTGCTGATTTGCAATGACAAAGGTGAACCGTCAAACACAAACAAATGTGGTCTTCAAAGAATTTTTAAGAAATATAACTTGATAATAATCAACATTCTTTATTGTACACTTCTACATATCATCTATGTACCTTAACTAATGATGTAAGATTGCTTTTGATTTTTTATTTAATATTGAGACAACCAATTTACTTATATGATATTTATGAATTTATCTTAATTTTTAAATTTATATTACAAAGTGATATAATTTAGCCGTGCTTGATTTGGACTCTATACTAATTATTCTATAATGGTACATATTTATTATTATTGTCCTTTGTAGCCCAGGACCTCAAGCATTAAAATCTACATCATTTTTCATCATATTTTTAATTTTTTTATAATGTTATAATATTAGAATTCTACTAGTTTAGTAAATAATGTGTTGGTAGGTTCCTTTAAGTAGGCTCACATGCCCTTTATGTTTACATGAAGGATGAATAAAAATAAAAAAAAAGGAAAATTGCAACAAGACCTTATATATATGTGTGTGTGTGTGTGTATATATATATATATATATATATAAAAGCTTGGTTTGCATGTGTAAGGTTGTGAGAAAAAGAAGAATTGAGAAGCCATGAGCCCAAATGAACTAAAAAGGAAAATTGCATTGGTTTTTGCCTATCTTGTTAGAAGATTGATCACGAAACTTACTTCAATTTATATGAAATTTGAGTATGTTGTTCTTGATATTTTGTCTAGTTCTTTGATAGCTGATTTTATACAGTAATTGGTTAGGATTATTATGTAGAGATTCCACCTATTTTGATGAAGAGTTTTATTTAAGTTGTTCCCTTAAATTTCTAGGCAGATGTTGCTATACCCATTAATTATTTATTAGTAGAAGAATTTTTTATTGGTCTAGATCCCATGATTTTTACTCTCACATTGAGGGGATTTTCATATTAAAAATTACTAGTTTTCTAATTTATTTTTCTACAATTAATTTTGTGTTGAATTTATGTAATTATGCAAGGTGTGAAAAGTTAATCTGGGTTATTTAATATTTTCCATTATAATATATTCTAGTATTTTTTTCCAACAAATGCTATCAGAGCTTGGTTGTTGCTTTACTACGTGTGATTAAATGGAGGAAAATTTAGAAGATATGATAATTATACTAAATTCTTCAAATTACTCATATTAGAAGCCTAAAATGGAAGACTTATTATATTGGAAGGATTTGTTTGATCCCATTAAAGCTAAAGGTATTAAACCTACTGACAAAATTGATTAGGATTGGAATCAAATAAACATAAAGACTATTGGTTTGATTAGGCAGTAGATTGATAGTAAAGTATTCAATCATGTGTCTATTGAGATTGATGCTTATGAATTATGGGCTAAATTAGCCAGTCTGCATGAGTATAAAACTACATAGAATAAAGCTTTTTTGATTCAAAAGCTAGTGAATATAAAATATAAAGAAGGGTGTTCATTGATTGAGCATCTAAGTAGCTTTCAAGGTGTAATGAATTAGATCACTACTAAAAGGATGATCTTAGGTGATAAGATGCAAACACTGCTATTACTGAGTTCCTTGCTTGACAGTCGGGAAATTTTAGTTATGTCTTTAAGTAGTTCTGCTCGAAATGGGAAGATGACATTGACGATGGTGAAAGACAACATGTTGAATAAAGAAACAAGAAAGAAAGAACATGGGATTTCAAATCATTCAGATGCACTAGCTGCTAAAGATGCACATGGGAGAAATTAGTAAAAAATTTCTGATGATCATGGAAAGTTTAGAGGAAGATCACATACTAGAAGTAGAAAAGATGTAAAGTGTTTCCATTGTAGAAGAACATGCCATATCAAAAAGAATTGTTGATAGTTGAAAAGAGAAAAATCAAGGGAAAGAGGCACATACAAGAAAGAAGATAAAGATATTGTTGTTGTTACATCTGATGGAGAAGTTATGATTGCTCACTATGATAAGCATTTGAATCTCACATGTGAAAACTTTACTCGGGTTGTTAATTCAGGAGCTTCTTATCACATTACTCCTCATAAAGATTTTTTTACATCTTATTCTACCTACGAGCATGGTAATGTTAGATTAGGAAATCAATGTCCATACAAGATCATTGGTGATATCAACCTAGAAACTAATACCAGATGCAAATTGCTATTGAAGAATATCAGACATGTTCCTGATATCTACCTCAATTTCCTCTCTATTGGAGCACTTGATGATATGGGTTTTAAAAGCTATCATAGTAAGAGTAAATAGAAACTTACAAAGGGGTCTCTATATGTGGTAAAAGGTGAATAGATTAGTTTTCTTTATCGAACAACAATAACACCGTGTAAAGAAGAAGTGAATGCTACTGAAGATTATTCTATATTATGGCATATGCACCTGGGTCACATAAGTGAGAAAGGATTTGACGTGCTGGCAAATTAAAACTCCCTTTTCCCATAAGAGGAATGTCTCTAAAGAATTGTACTCATTATTTGACAGGAAAACAACATAAAGTTTCATTTTTTAAATCCCTTCCACATAAGAAATCAAATATTCTTGATTTGATTCATATTAATATGTGTTCCATGGATTCAAGAACTCTTGGTGGTACTGTATATTTTGTTACATTTACTGATGACCACTCTAGTAAAGTTTAGGCCTATACTTTAAAAAATAAAGACTAGATGCTCGATGTCTTTACTAAATTTCATGTGTGTGTTGAAAGAGAAACATGAGTGAAATTGAAGTGTGTCCGAGTAGATAATGGTGGTGAGTATAGAGGTCCATTTGAGAAATATTTCAAAGATCATGACATCAAGCTTGAGAGGACTGTTTCAGAGACACCTCAACAAAATGAGGTTGCGGAGAGGATGAATTGGACAATTAATGAAAAAAATTAGATAATGCTCTCTCATACTAAGTTGTCTAAAGCCATTTAAGGTAGAGCAATAAGAATTGTAGTAAATTTGATTAACCTTTCTCCTTTAGGTCCTCTTGATTGATGTTCTAGAGGAGGTGTAGACTGAAAAAGAAGTCTCATATAATCATTTGGGAGTGTTTGGTTATAGAGTATTTGTGCACATTCCAAGAGATGAAAGATCCAAGCTTGATGGTAAAACTAAACAATGTATTTTCTTAGGTTATGGTCACAATGAATTTTTATAGATTGTGGAATTTGTAGATAAGAAAGTTATGAAAAGTCGAGATATCGTATTCTTTGAAGACCAAACTATTAAAGATCTTGACAACATTGAGAAGCTAAAGCTAGTAGACACTAGTTATATGGATTTGAGTCCCGAACCTGCTACCATAGTTACTAATGATCATAAGGAGATACAAATGATGATATTACACCTCAGGTTAAGGTGCCTATTGATCTGAATTTACCTGAACAACCTTTTGAGCCTTAATTAAGAAGATTTACTAAAGAGTGTTGTTCTTTCTAGAGATATCCGCTTGATGAATATGTGATGCTCATTGATGTAAGAGAGCCTAAAAGTTATGAAGAAGCTATACTCGATGAGTACAGAGAAAAGTGGCTACAAGTTATGCAAGATGAACTAAATTCCTTATATGAGAACAAGACATATGAACTATTGAAGTTGCCTAAGGGTAAGACAACACTCAAGACAAGTGGATGTTCAAGATAAAGTCAAATGAGAATATCTCACGGCCAAGGTACAAGGCAAGGTTAGTTGTGAAAGGCTTCAGTCAGAAGAAAGAGATTGACTTTGAAGAAATATTTTCACTAATGGTTAAAATATCCTCTATCAGAGTTGTGCTTGGATTAGTAACTAGTCTAAATTTAGAAGTTGAGTAGTATGAAAACAAGATTCCTTTATGGTGACTTGGAGGAGGAAATTACATAAAATAGCCAGAGGATTTCAGAGTTAAAGGCAAAGAGCATTTGGTATGCAACTTGAAAAAAAACTTGTAGGGACTTAAGCAAGCACCAAGGTAGTGGTACAAGAAATTTAATTCATTTATAATGGATCATGCCCACACAAAAGTTGACCACTTGCAAAGAAAAAATAGGCTTGATGGTGTGCCTCTCTTAGTTGGAAAGAAGAGATTTGTTGGTGGGTTCCTTTTAAGTGGGTCCACATGCCTTTTATGTTTATAAAGAGGATAAATAAAAATTAAAAAAAAAGGAAAAAAGATTTTAATAAAATAAGGATTCTTAGTTTGCATGCGTAAGGTTGTAAGAAAAAGAAGAATTGAGAAGTTGAGTCAAAAGGCACCAAAGAGGAAAATTACACTAATTTTTGTCTATTCTATCAGAAGATTGGCCACGAAAATTATTTTGATTTGTATGAAATTTGAGTATATTATTCATGATATTTTGGGCAGTATAATATATATGTTGTCTTGAATTTTACTTTTTCTTTACTGATTGATTTTATACAATAATTGATTATGATTATTGCATAGAGATTTCACTTATTTTCATTAAAAGTTTTATTAAGGTTGTTCTCTAGAATTTTTAGGAACACATTATTGTACCCATTAATTATTTATTAGTGAAAATTTTTTTTATTGGATTAGTCTTGTAAATTTTACTCTCACATTGAGGAGTTTTTCATGTTAAAAATTGTTGATTTTCTAATTTATTTTTCTGTGGTTAATTTTGTGTGGAATTTATTTAATTACACAAAATAGAAAGAATTGATTTGAGTAATTTAATATTTTTTATTTGATATATTATGATATTATTCTCAACATAATCAACCATCAACTCATCAATTAATTTTGTCGAAAAGCTTTTAATCAGAGTGTTGTTGGTTTGTAAACTAGTCTTTCATAAACATACACAATCAAGTTAATTGGACAAATACAATTACCTCAAGTTAATTATATCAGGTTTTGAATTAAAAGAAAAAAAATCAGATTTATATTCCAAATGGAATTGGCGCCTTAATTAGTCAACCTAGCCCTGCCGATTACACACGGCACTTCCGTGAATAAATGCCAGAATTAAGGACTTAAATTAAGGAAGTTGCCAAGTGAGGCCAAAAACATAAACGTCAGACTACAGTTGCTTGCGTGCAAGGCAGATCCACCAAATAACAAAATACAAATTAAATTTACAAAATTAACAATTTTATCTCAAAAATCATAAAATATTGATAAAATGATTTCTAATGATCATAGTGGTATGGATAAAATAATTTTTAAATTATAAAAATAGTCATAATAATCCTTAAATAATATTTTATTTATTTAATTTTATTTTTTATATGTATAATTTTATCTATGAACAATACAATAAAAGGATAAAATTATATAAATAAAATATTATTCAGATTATTATAATTATTTTTATAATTTAGAAATTATTTTATTAATCCTTATAATTTCATGACTATATTGTTAATTTTATCAATTAAATTTATTAAAAAAACAAAATACAAATTAAATTTTCTTTGTAGATTTACTCATTTACAGAAAAACTAGTAGCCAAACATATTCTTCTCCAATGCATATGATTCAAGTTATAGGATTCTAGTTTCAAAGTTGACAGAAGATTTCATGCCAGATCTCCATGAAAGCTCTCACTATAACTCCATGATACTGATGTGAGTTCAGAGTCAGAAAACACTGAAGAAGTTGCTCCAATTCCTTGGCCTCAAACATCTCCATCTCCACTATCATCTCCATCATCGACTTCTTGAAGTCCCCGTACGGATCCTTTGACCTCTTCACCACAGCAAAGCTCTCTCTCACTTTCCCCTCCACCGCGTACGTTGTCATCACAGTCTTGTTCTTCGTCTTCATCTCTCCGCTTTTTAATCCTTCTTGAAGATTCTTCCAAGCCTGAAATTTCATTCTCCTCGCTTCGTTTACGCTTCTTATCTTCTCTCTATGCCCGCAAATTTCCTCCTCCGTCTCGCAGCTTTCTCTTTTCCTCGGCAAATCAATGAATTCATGAGAAAATTCATCGGAGAAGCTTGTCAAACAGGAAATTAGAAACTCGTTTTCATCCTGGTTGTCACTTCTTTTGGACGAGATGCTAGACGTGCTTTTTCGGCCTTGTGCTAATTTGAAGTTATCCTTGCTATCAATGTTATTGATGCAGTATTCACAGTGAATCTTCAACTGATGGTTGCAGTGGACATGGAGGTCTTGTGGTGTAGGGGGTGGTGGAGGGGGCAGGTTGGGGTAACCGATATAAAGTGCTTTGGGAACGGGATTTGCAGGCAAAGTGGAAGAGTCTTTGGGGCGACACAGTTGAAACGAAGGGATAGTAAATTTTATTTTGAAGCGCTTAGACATGTTGAGTTGTAGAAAGCTAATGTTTTAATTTTGAAGCCTAAAATGGTTTAGATGTTGGGTAAGGATGAACAATATATATTTATGATTTGGAGGAGAGAGAATGGCCGGCCAGGCCTATAATTAAGGACAATAAATCCAAATATTGGTGGGCCATTATGATCTGACTCAATCCCACTTAGCATGTGGTTCATACTTTCTTACCAGAAAGCAACCTGGGATTTCCTAGTGCATGTTGTGTTCGAAAAAGTTAAAAAGAAAAGAGATTATCATTGGAAATTTGTACTCTGTTTACAGAATTAATTAGAAGGTATTGATGGAGAAGAGGATGTATATTGCTTATACATGGTAATTAAATAGAAATTTTGGACCATCTTTCAACTGTCGTGAAAATGAATGGCTTCCATTGCATGGTTTAAATATTAAGGAATTGGTTTGAGCTTTTTAAACAAGCCTTAATCTGTTCTGGCTAACTAGTAACTTCATTTGCTGCACTCAGTTTATATAGAATTAAAGCAGTAAATTTTGATGACAGCATCAACTGTACATGCCAAGTTGACAAGTTCAGCATACACCTGGAAGCGCAAAAGAATGAATCTATCACTGTCCTTCTTTCTGTTGCAGCCCTTTTTAAAGTTAATTAGTACATTTTCATGAACTGGAATAGGCCATTAATTTTATAAAAGAGATGCTAGGGTTCCACTAAGGACAGGTTCACACCCTGAGACCAAGCAATCGCAAATGGACAAACAGAGAAGCATTGCCAAGACAATATATATATATATATATATATAGAGAGAGAGAGAGAGAGAGAGAGGGAGAGAGAATCCTTTTGAATTTTGACTAGGAATAAACCTCCATCCACTGCTCCAGTTCATGCCTTAGTGTCGTGGGCCGGTAGCTCTTTAGTCAAAACCGTGCGATGCATAAGGCCAATTCTTAGCTAATATGCTAACCTTTCAATAAATTCGACCTATACTTAGGTAGATATTTGAGGTATCGAGGATTTTGTTGCCCATACTATCAAAATTCCATACGCAACATGTCCACAAGTCAACATGAGCATATAGTTGAAACATTATTGCATATTGAGTCTCAAAAAATGTGTCACACAATAAGCCTCTAGTAGATATCAAGAAGAGACTTTTTTAAAAATAAGAAAAGGGACAACTCTATTTTATTAATATATATCTCATTACATAGTTTTGAGTGTGTATGAAGAGTATCTCTAAGCTCTACACTCTAATCATCGATAAGATTAGACATACTTTTTCTAAATTGACATAAGGACTTTTCTCTTAACTCCTAAGGGTTCTAATGTGCTATCTCATATGGACGCAAAGAAAAAAATGCAAGGATCGTAACCTTGTACTTTTCTACTTGTATTGGACAAACAGGTAAGCCTAAAAAGACACAAATACCCCAAAAGGGAAAAATTTTGGAAAAATAATCTATAAGTGCATTTGCTCTCAAATATGCATCCAAGGCTTTCTTTTTATGCTTGATTTTTATGCCAAATTTCCTCCAAAATAGAGTACGTTTGCCTGTTGAATTGGTTCACAAGGCCGACTTGTGACATTCTCCCCTACTTCAAATGTCAATGCCCTAATTGATGCCTCAATCTGATGCAGCTTCCATGAAGGTTTCTTCTTTCAAGCGCATGTTTCTTAAATCTTCATGTGGGTCTTCCATCTACTCCACTCGAACTACTTCCTTGACCATTCTGCTCTTCTTTTTGAGCTAACATCATTTGAGAGGCTTTGATGAATGGCACCCTTAACCTGACATAGCTTTCAGGATCGTTGTCAATCTGCTGCTCCTCAGCTCCTTCCTAGACTTCCTCTTTGCTCTGTTTCCTTGCACCATTGCACCTTTGCTTTCCCTCTACAACTTTGTCTAGTCGTCTTTGCAATTTCAGTGTCTTCAATGATGTTGCCTTTATGCACAAAACTTTGTTGTCCTAACACAAACTCATGTGTCACTGTCTCCACAACTTTCTTGGCTTTGCCACCTATGCAACTTCACCTGTCCCACTGCCTCTATAGCATTCAGGTTATTACCTCTGTAACTTGTGCTTGCCTTACTATCTCTACAGCTTGCAGCACACTTTCCCCACAGAACTCTTGATTTAACTCACTACTTCTACAGTTTTCGATTCAACTTGCTACCTCTATAGCATAAGTGTGTGCTACTTCCATAGCTTGTGTGCTCACTTAGTATTGTGGATGTCTACTGACAGGTAGCCCCACATCCAATGTCCCATACCACTAATGTGAGAGACGCAAGTCTTATATCTTGTTCAAACATAAGTCCCATACCTTGCTCACAAAATATGGCTTGCTTGTAAGTCCCATACCTTACTTACAAGTCTACTTACGTTGGGTTCAATCAATCCACTATACTTTCATTGCATAACTGTCACACTCGATCGAATCCTCCTGACCCTCTTTGAATTGACACCTTCGCGGTATCATTCGACCATTATAGTCTTTTTAGAGTTAATGCTATCTTGCATCATGGTTCTCATGACCCCTCCTAGGTTTGTACGCTTAATTGCTATCTCCTTGAAAATGATATTGGCTCGTTTTCTGCAACCCTTATAGCCACTCACTAGTATTATTACCCTTCTAGCAACTTCTTTGATGATTAGTGCCCTCTCTCTTAGTATTTCTCAAGCGACATTTCTCTTTTGAAGACTCCTCATTTGAATGCATCCTCATGATGGCTCCCTTACATCAATGGCTTTGATAGGGGTTAAGCATCGAGCATCCTCTATCCGAGCTCGAGTTTCACTTTACTTGTGCACGAGTAATTGTGAATACCATGGTCATTG
The DNA here is from genome assembly GCA_026873985.1 of Saraca asoca. NCBI lineage: Eukaryota > Viridiplantae > Streptophyta > Magnoliopsida > Fabales > Fabaceae > Saraca > Saraca asoca. Next base: position 27,446 of record JANHAO010001626.1, read on the forward strand.
TCACAAAGTTCGTCTTATGACTATGTAGTGCTAATTTACTACACCTTGACGTCATTGTCACTACTCCATTAAGCAACTCAGTAGCTCTTGCTCACGAGTATCATTGCCACTTGTCATGCGACTATGATGTGTTAACTCCGTAACATTTCATCTTAAATCTTATGGATTAGCACTGTAGCTCATTCCATGCATCCACAAATTATGCACAATGGTTCCCACCTCGATCTTCTCATTCCTTTCTGGGTTTACTCCTCTGAGTAAAATTCATGCCCTCTGATATGATTTTGGACTTCTCAAGTAAGAGTAGTTCACTCAATAGATTACAAAAGATATTCCATCCTACAAGATATGTTTATTGTCTACTGTGATCATGCTTTCTTAAGCACAACTATGGTTTCACCTTCTAGGCTTTGCTAATAGCTAATATATCCCTCATGGGCATAGTCAAGCTTTTTCTACAAGACCAGGGCTTTTCCCAGGGCTCCTTCCCGCTAGATAGGCCATCAATTCACTCACTCTCTCAAGTAGTTTGTAGTCTCTCAAATGCCTACTATGAATGAGCACATAATTAATGTCTCTTACTGTACAACAAATCCACCAACTTCTACACACGTTTGCACCCAATGCACAGTTAATGTTCCCTCAAATGCAATACTTGCACACTAGCTCTCAAATTGCTCTAAGCTCTTGCACCCCTCTTGGTTAAGTCCTTAACAACATCTCTTTATTATTTTCCATGAGTGTTTGCTTGACTCACAAACTCTAGGTGCTTTCGACAAGCTAATTCTACCCCAATTATGGCCTACCTAATCTACTCTTTCTAGCACAACCAATCTCTGATACTAATCTGTCACTGGTTGGTAGCTCTTTAGTCAAAATCGTGCAACACATGAGGCCAACTTTGGGCTAACATGCCAGCTTTCTAACAAATTTAAGCCATACTTGGATAGATATTTAGGGCATCGAGGATTTGGTTGATCATATAACTAAAATCTCATGTGCAACATGTCCGCAAACTAACATGAGTGTGTAATTGAAGCATTAGCACATATCGATCTCAAAAAATGTGCCACATAAGAAGCTTCTAATGTATATGGAGAAGGGACTTTTTTAAAAATAAGGAGAGGGACAACTCCATTTTATTAATATATGCCTCATTATATAATTTTGAGTGTGTAGGGGGAATATCTCTAAGCTCCACACTCGGATCCCTAGCCCAAGTCACAGTACCCACCCAGTCATCAAACACACCCTCTTAAAGAGTATTCTAAGCAAAAATCCTATTAACAAGAGTAGACACACTTTTTCTTAGTAGACACAAGGACTTTTTGTTAGCATTTTTGAGATTGTTAGCCTTATTAGCCTAGCTAAGGAGATTGTTAACATTTATGGAGATTGTTAGCATTTCTGGATATTGTTAGCAAAGTATGAGATTGATAGCTTTACTAATATGATTACTTTGCTATTACAATTTCTCTTGGTTTTGATGTTGAAAATAATTTAAATTTGATAATATTCTTTAGTATTTGTTATTTGTTTTGCAAGATCAAAGTGTGTAAGATTCCAAAGATCTATAATTAGATTTAGGAATTATTTTATTTTTACTAAGATTTTTTGTAAACGAAATCAATTCAATTTTGATTCAAGCATATTTCTTATAACTAATACATTGAGGTAAAAATAAACCACTTGAAGTGAACTAAAATCAAATATATTTCAAACAATGTTTTTAAATGATCTTTCACAAGTTTTATAAAAATCATTTTACATTATGTGAATCGATTTATAGATCGATTCATTAAAGAACTTGTGAAAAATATACTTAAATCAATTCATAAAGAAAAGTTTTGAAAAATGTTTTTACCGAAGGTTAGGAAATTTACCTAAATCAATTCCCTAATTGATTCAAGACCTTTTACAAAATATTATGATTTGATTCATAAATTGATTCAATCATGAACATTAGTTATGATATTCATAAGCAAATCGACTGACAAATCGATTTATTAGTTGATAATTGCTACAAATCGATTCAAAAACAAAAGGTTAGTTATTTTTGAAAGTCGGTTACAGTAACTATAAATACCCTTAACCTTATTTCAAACTTATTCAGTTACACTTCTGTTATATTTCTTCGAGTGCAAAAAACATAGCTATCAGAGCTAAACTAGATTTAACATATACTTCATTGGATCTCATAATTCAGAGAATCTTGAATCAAAATTGAAGAAAATTCACAACTAGATATTTGAGATATCCATCTCAAATTTGGTATTGTGTTACTTACCTTCTTTCTTGATTTTAATTTTGCAATTTCTACGTTGATAAAAATTGGAGATATAAAGGAAAAGGTTGATCTTCTCTTTGTATCTTCTTTAGTTATAAGGTTGATTATAGCTAGTTGAAGGTGCATTGAATTCTTTGTATATCTTTAGGTTATGAGGTTGATCATAGTCTGTTGAGGTAAAAGAATTGTTGTATCTAGGTTAACAAAAGCCCGATTTAATTCTAGTGTTCTAGGTTTTACAAGAGCCCAGTATAAATCTTGTTATATGAATTAACTATTCAGGAGCCCAGTTAAAATCATGTTGGTGTTAATAGAAAGAGGTCATCTAGTTGAGGATTAATCTAATGGATATAAACTTTAACTGTGGTTTTAGTTAAAGTTGAACCATTTTAAAAATTGTAGTGTCTTTATTATTCTTTACAATTCTTTATATTTATGCAATTTAACTCTATTGCATAATTGTATTTTGCTATAATGCTGAAACTATTTAACTGCTAAATAAATTGATTCTGTCACATTCTCATATAATTTGTCTTACTTGATTAATTGATTCTAATATTCAATATCAAATCAGTTATTCCAATTAAGATCTTGATTATCTAATTAGCTTCCTAATTCAAATACAAAAAGTTATTTTCAAAAAGACCTTTGCTTTACAAATAAAAAAGAATTCAAGTTATTTTCAAAGAAAGTATATAAATTTTACTAATGTAAAAAGGGCAAGATCATTTCACTTTTGATATTTGTTAGGACCAATAGTTAGTATCAAAGCTTCTGGCTCTTGATACTCTTTATTTTCTAGAAGAGAATGGTTTTAGATTTACATTGTTACCTGAATATCCATGCTTGAATAAGCGCCTGGTTTTAATAGACATCACTATACCTATTGGAAAAAAAAATCAGAGACTTTATTGAAGCAACTAATATAGACATGTAGAAAATTGTAGAGGATGGATATGATCCACCACAAACACTGATTAATAGGATTTCACAATCCAAACCTAAGTCACTATAGACTGAAGAGGAGAGGAAGAGACACCTCATTGTCTCGAAGGTCAAATGGATCATCTCCAACTCTTTGTCCCCTAATGAATATAAGAGAATTTCAAATTGTATTATTGATAAACAGGTTTGGGACACTTTAGAAGTAGTAAATGTAGGAACTACGAAGGTAACTCATCTAAAATGCATGTTTTAGTTTCTAAATATGAAATGTTCAACATGGAAGAGGGTGAATCAATCAAAGAACTTATTTAGAGATTCATTGCTATGACAAACTATTGACGTCAGATTTCAGTTCGTATAGATGGTCCTAAAATTTGGCCAATGGGAAGATGAGTTCTAGGATCCTAAGTTGCTTCCAAAGTGTGAAAGGGCGAAAAGAAGGGAGGAAGAAGTGTGGCACAGTGTTTTTAACATGATTTGGCTAAATCTGGACAGCACCAGACCCTATGTCCATGGTGGAGATTTTATTAATATTCAGAATCATTTTTATAGAGTGTTAGCTTATAAAAATGCTAACTTCTCTCCCCTCTCCTCTAGCAATACATTCCTATGTATAAAGGAAGGAGGAGTTACATGCATTAATTACAAGTTATAGTTGTGTTACATCAAGAAATAAATGAAAAAGACAATAAAAGGCCACAATTTGGCTGTTGCAGGATATAGGCTGTGGGATAGGCCCATCTTGTAGATTGTAGACTTGCGTTTGTGAGCATCTTCTGCTTGGTGTGATCTTACCATGTGGGGTGTTCATCATCCTGAGCTGGGATTCCTAGCCCGGGGTCGTTATGGGAATTGCTATAATGAGCTCGATGCTGCTATAGTGAGGTAGTAAGCTCGAGTAGAATGATCAACTTTCTAACAAGATGATCTTCATGATCACCTCACTATCTCACTGTCTGGTAGCGAGCGAGGTAAAGTTCACTGGGCGCTCTCAGTGAGCTAAACGATCTGGCCTCTAGCGGGTTCAGATCTGTCGCATTCTTCTGAGGCCATTTTTCACCTATAACATAAGCCCTCTAACTCTCGGTTTGCTTTGTGGATCAGAAGTTATAAGTCTTCTGAGGCTCGATTTGTATCTTCACTCAGTGTCCTTCCATGACCGAAGTGTCTTTCAGACATCTTTTTGCTCTACTTTAGACCATGCTTTCTTCTATTTGCCATTTTTGGCCATTGGCATGACATTATCGCTGGTTTTGGGCCGTCGGATGAAGATCAGTTAGATTTCTTCTGGATTCTTCAAGGGCCCGAGCGGGACTTTTTATAGTCTGAGGGGGTTCCCCTTTTTGTTTCAGAGAAGTTCAATGGAGGAGACTGATGAGCCTCCTATGTTCTGGTGTCTTG
>JANHAO010001627.1:0-32146 GCA_026873985.1 Saraca asoca
CTAAATATTCATTCAATTGTTGATAATCATAACAAGAATCCTTGAAATGATTAATGAGTCTTATGCAGAACTCAGTCACAAACAATGCGTCAAAATCTCAATGCATTGCTTGGTTTTTTTATCCTCTTCTACAAATGATTATCAAAATCTTAATAATCATATTAACATCTAAATCAAATGGATCCATTTAACTCAGATATCACAATAAAAATAGAGAAGAAAGGAGAGAAATGACCAGCAATTTGAATGTAAAATGAAGGAACAAGATCTCCATATTAATCTTCAAGTTTGTCAATCCTTGGACTAATTACAAACTTAGCCTTCCATGGAAGGTAAAAAATACAAAGAAAAGGAAGGAAAAATGTCCTACTCTACTCTAAAAAACTAAACTAAAAACTACTTGAAAAACTGAACTAAAACTCCTAACTAAAAGGTCTTGCATGGGCAGAGAGAAGGTAGCTGCTGGTAGGAGAGTAGGCAATGATTATGGTGCAGTCTGGTTGCTTACTGCCACTCCTTTGCATGCTTTTTCTTAATGCAAACTGTTTCTTCTGGTTTTCTTTTAACTTATTACTCTCTAGCTAGTTAGGTGTGAGATGGAGCAAGAGATGGTTCAATGGGCTCAAGCTTCATGCCAATTGGGGGCCTTAAAACCAAACTCTATAGAGGCATAACTCATAGCAATTCTATCTCTATGTTGTAGCTCATTTTTCACACCTATAATGATCTATTCAGCTTTGGAAGTCTTCATAAGAAATGTGGCCTTATGTCTCAGCTTTCAATTGGGCTTAGTTTGACCTCAATTGAACTTGTATAACTCTAGATATGGCCTAATAAGTGCTCAGAGGTTAGGCTACCCAGGACAGTATTTTCGTCTTATTTTTAACTCTAATTTCAGATATCCAACTGGGTGATTCAGTCTTGGAGGTCTTCATGAAGTTTGTAGATTTATGTCTTAGCTTTCCTACAAGATAAGAATCACATTAATTGGATAAATGTAGCTCAAGTTATGACCAGAATATAGAAATTGCTCAAAATGGCCAAATTATGCAGAATTTCTTCTAATGAATCCAATTGACACAAAATCATAAATATGCACTAACACAGATGAAAGTAAGTCATTTTGGACCTTAAAATGCTAAGTGAGAGGACAATTAAATGAGTGAAATATTTTGTTATCAATGAGCTACTAGCTTATTTAAAAATTTGTTTATATTAATAAGCCTTTAAATAAGTTAATGAGTTAAAGCCTTTAATATCTAAAATAGGCTAACAACCTAGTTAGGCTTATACATATATATATATATACATATATACATGTATTAAAATATTGAATTTAAATTTGATCAACTGTCAGTGTAAAGTTACCTGGTCAGAAAGTAAAGAGGTTTCCTATAAGGAATGAAAAAGTTACCTATGATGAAGAGGAAAAACTCAAAAATGAGAATGAAACAATGTTTGACCACCCTTAAAAAATGCTAAAAATGAAAGATAAGATGGACAATATAAATAAGAATATTATTTCTTTCAAAATAAATAAAGTTGATGAAATGTTTAATTTGCTATTAAAAGATAAACAAATTAAGTTATCTAATCATGAAAAAATTTTGACAAAAGAAGAAATCAAAGATAAAAAATATTGCAAAAATCACTATATGTTTAGTCATATGAGTAATAGTTGTGTTTGTTTCAAAGAAATGATTGAAAAGGCAATTAAGCAGGGATGTCTTTGATTTTCTAGCAAAGGGAAAAAGATGCTAGTTGACAAAAATCCTATTCCATCAAGCATAAATATGTTGAACCATCTGATTTTGTTAAGTTGAATATAGTCAAGGTGTTTGGAATCTATCAATATGATGATCCTCTTAATGTTTCTTCATCTTTAAAGCTTACCCTAAAGAAGGTGAGTTAATTGTAACTTTCATTTAAAGAATTGAAGTAGAAAGAGGTATTATAAAGATGTGCCCAAGATATAAAACATATTATGATAAAGTGAAAGTTCTACTATATGGGAAAAGAAATAAAGATAGAATTGACTTGTCACATCAAAAGAAAGCTGACAAAAAGAAAGAAATCATGAAAGAGGTCGAAAAGAATGACAAAAAATAAAAATCAATATTCAAACGCATCGATTTTGGTTACCAAACAAAATTGAACAAGCATGAAAGAGGTTTTTATATTAGAACAAGGGAGCCCATAATGATGCACCTATGAATAAATGGATAAAGAATGAACCCCAAGAAAAACAAAAGCAACTCTAGAAATCATGATTTTAGAAAGAGAAAAATAAGTGGTTCAATATGAATGATCAACCACCACTACCTTTTACAAAGACCTTAAAACATCAAATACAAAGACAAGATGATTACAAAACAAGGCAAAAATTTAGGCATTATTTCAACCCAATTCCATTTGGTCTTAGAGAATCAAATGGAATAAAGAAAAAGGAAGAAAAAAATGAATTTATGCAAATATCTCAAGACAAAAGGCCAAAAATGGAAATAGATATGGTATGTGTTCTACATTATCATTTGTAGCTCTTGATGAACAAAATAATTGTGATGACTTCTATGAAAATGCTAATTGTACTAAAGCAGTTGAATTTGATGAAAATATTTTTGTTGGCTTTGAAAGGCTACTAAATAAATGAAAAGTCACCTTCGACCTTGCACATCAAAGCTGATGTTAATGGTCGACCTATCATCAACAGAGTGTTAATAGATTGAAGAGTAGTTGTAAATTTGATGTTAAGGTTGACATTTATCAAAATTGGAAAAAGCGAAAGAAATTAATGCCATCCAATGTTCCTATGACAGATTTCAACTGGAAAATGTCTGCTTCAGAAGCAATGGTGTTGGTGGTCTTAAAGGTAGGATCGATTTCTCACCAAACTTTGCTTCTGGTGGTACCATTTAAAGCCAATTATAATTTATTGTTGGGCCAAGATTAGATTTATTTTGTTGGAGCTAGTCTTTCGACAATATGCCAACAATTCACATGTGGAACAATATAATAGCATATGTTTTAGTTGATGATATTGCATGTTATTTGCACTAATGTAATTTAGAATTTAAAATGTATAATCCAAATGAAAAGTAGTTGCAAGTTAAAGGTAGTTTCAACCCAGAATAATTTAAAGTCTATATCCAGGACTCCTAAAGATTTTCTATAATTTCAAAGGCTGGGGAGTTGGTTCAACCTAACAAATCAATAAGTAACTTCAAAGAACATCTATTTGGTTGTTAGCCTATATTGCCAAGCAAAAAAAAGTTCAAAATTTCCCAGATTGTATATAAGATGATAGCCCATTGGTTTCTAGGAATCTTCTTTGAAAAAGGATGAAAAGAAAGTTGAAGTCTAGGACCCATTATAGGAAGTAAATCTAGGGACAAAGGAAGATAAAAGGCAAACATATCTCAATGTACTCTTACTTGAAAATATAAAGTAAGGAATAATCAAAGTGTTAAAAGAATACAAAGATTGCTTTGCGTGAAGTTATCATGAAACATTAGGATTGAGTCGAGATTTGGTCGAACATAGATTACCATTTAAAGAAGGATTTTGACCACACAAACAAGCTCCCAGGTGTTTTGTTCCAGAAATTGTTTTGAAAATCAAAGAAGAGATTGAAAGGCTATCGAAGGCCAATTTCATTTGGACTATGTTGATGATGGATTTTGGTTCTGCCAAAATTCGGCCAACTAATGAGGTTTTTCTGAGACTCAAGCTGTAATCTGGTTACCAATATAGTGAATATGAAATAGAAAACTAGAGAAGGAAGAGAAACAGCAAAAAACACAGAGCTTTTAATGTGGTTTAGCTAAAATCGGGTAGCACTTATCCTTACGTCTAGGGTAATGTTATTGCTTTAGAGTAATTTTTACAGAGCTTCAATATATCTATTTCAATCATTTTTACAATGATCTATTTTCTTCTATTTATAGAGGAGGGGAGGTTACAATAGTAATTTTACATGTTGTAAATCTATTACATCAAGCATTTATTGTATAAGATAGAATGAACTCCTGTAAATTAGTTTTTGCAGGCTGCTTTCTGTGGGTGGGACCCTTGTTTATCAGGTGTGACGTAAGCTTGTTCTTCCACTCAACAAGTTTCTAGTTGAAAGTTGCACCTCCCAAACTAGAACCTTCGGCTTGGGATCACTTGCTGGCTGAAAGCCAGCAAGGTCGAGCTCGCTTATAGCGAAGTGACCTCACAAAGTCAGCTGTCGAATACACGAGTCGTGACTCAGCATCCTTATCCTCAGTAAGTTGATCCTCTTGGCTTTTGCTTCTATTCTATTTTGTGAGGTTGAAAATCACCTATACAGACTACCAAGTACATTGAATAGATTTCAAACATAGTCCCAATCATGAAAAAGAATGGTAAATTAAAGGCGTGCATTGATTTTAGAAATTTGAATGATAAAATTCTAAAGGATAAATACCCAATGCCAATAATAGATATACTAATTGATTTGCCTTTAGATCACATAGTGGTAAGCTTCATATATGGAAATGTTGGATATAATCAAGTATACATTATTGAAGATGATATACTGAAGATAACATTCTGATGCGAAGGAGTGAATGGCATATTGGAATGAGTGGTGATGCCTTTTGGTTTGAAAAATGTTGAAGTAACTTATCAAAGTGATATGAATACAATATTTCATTATTTGATTAGAAAGTCAATGGAAGTATACATTGATGATGTAGTAGTGAAAGATAAGTCTGATGAAAAGTATATTGAGAACTTAATTCATGCTTTTGAATGAATGTAAAGAGATGAATTGAAAATGAATCTATTGAACTATGCATTTGGTGTTTCAACAAGGAATTTCTTAGGCTTCCTAGTTCATTAGAAAGGGATTAAAGTTAACAACAACAAAACAAAAGCACTCATAAAGACTACTACTCTGACAAATAAGACAAAATTACAATGTTTTTTTGGTAAGGTGAAATTCCTTTGAAGGCTTATTTCTAATTTATCTAGTCAATCAATGATATTTTTCACCTTTGTCAAAATTAAAGGTAGATGAAAAGTTTTGTTGAAAAAAGTGTCACCAAGAAGCATTCTACAATATAAAGAAGTATTTAATGACATGTCCCATCATGTCTTCATTAATTCTAAGAAAGCCATTAACATTGTATGTTTTAGCTTCAAACGACATAATAAGTTGTTTTCTAGCCCAAGAAAATGATTTAGGTGTAGAAAGGGCTATTTATTATCTTTCTATATTTTTAAATACAGCTAAACAAAAATATTCAGCAATGGAGAAATTATGTCTTTCTTTGCATTTTTCTTATTCAAAATTATGTTATTATTTATTATCAACTAATGTTCATGTTATTACAAAAGTTGACATTTTAAAATTCATGTTGTCAAAACCATTTATACATGGACGAGTTAGAAAGTGGGCTTTGGGATAAATTGAATTCTCCTTATAGTATTGCTTATCAAAAGCTGTTAGAAGACAAGTTATTGCCAACTTCATTTTGAACATCATGAAGACTAACTAACTTTGCCAAACTAAAACCTTAGAAATTATATTTCGATGAGTCTTGTTATAAAAATGGTGCAGATGTTGGAATATTGATTATCACATGTAAGAAAAAACTAGTTGAATTCTTATTTACACTAAATAAACATTGCTTTAATTATTTTGCTGAATATGAAGCACTAATAATCGGCACAAAAATTTAGTTTACACAAGAAGCAAGATATATCAAGATCTTTGGTGATTCACAATTAGTCATAGAATAGATCTCACATGAAAATAAGTGTATAAACATTATATTGATGAAGTACTTGGCAATCTTGATTAAACTTCTTAAAAAATTTGATGATGTGGTAACTGAACATGTACCATGAATAGAAAATCAAAACCCAATGATAGTCTCAAATTGCATCTGGGTATAAAATTAATAAGAGTAAACTTGCCAAAATAATCCAGCATCTTGCATGGCTTGAAAACTTTAAACAGATTGGACATGTCCTATAATGTGCAATGAGAAAAAAAAAGTTAAATGAGTCTAGTCTTATTTCAATAGATTGGAGATCTCCTATAATTAATCATTTACTAGATTCTTCAATTCCGATCAATTGAAATATTCATGTAAAAACTTTAAGTTTGTCCTAAATAATGGGCTTTTGTATAAGGAAGGATTTGAAGGACAATTATTAAAGTGTTTGGGAGAAAAGGAAGTTATATTCGCTATGGCTAAAGTCCATGAAAAATATATGGTGTTCATCAAGCTAGAGTCAAAATGAGATGAGTACTAATCCATTGAGGGTTTTATTGGCCAAAAATGAATAAAGATTGTATCAACTACGTTAACTAGTGTGAGGATTGCCAAAAACATGGGCCAATTAAAAGAATACTAGCAGCTAAATTAAAATATATGATAAAGCCTTGGTCATTTAAAGGGTGGGCAATAGATTTGATTAGTAAGATATATCCATCTTCTACTCAAAGACATCATTTTATCTTAGTGACCTTTGATTACTTCATGAATTTGGTGGAATCAAGGATGTGATGTTAGAATAAGATGCCCTAGAGACAATTGGTTATAATGGCATACATATTATATATTTTAGCATATTCAATAAAACTTGATGTTTTAGTATCTTTATCAATTTAGTTATATATATATATATTTGTGTGTTGTGTATTTGATATATTTATGCTATATTGGATAAAGTCCTTAAATGTAATTGTGTATAAATAAATTATAATTAAGATTGTAATTATGAGATAATTTATGTATATAGTTGTTGTTATAGGCATTTTTTAGTACTGCGTGAGATGGATTGGCAAAGGCCCTGCAGTAGATAAGTCCAAATGAGAAAAGAGCTAAGATTGCTTACAAGCACAAAACGAGGTAAAAGCCTAAGCTCGCATAGTTCACTGTTCGCATTGTGCGAGCTCGCATTGCTAGAAGTGAGCTCGCGAGATTGACCTCGCTGGCCAAAGGCCAGTAGCGGTTACAAATCAAGAGTCTTAGCACGCGGACATAACGTCATGCTTAGCAAAGAGCTCGCCAAGGGTAAAGCTAAAGTAGAGACCCTCTCAAACAAAGATTTGTGGGACCAGTCTACAAGAAGTAGTTTGTCAGGCCCACCTGTAGAAAGTAATCTTTAGAAGTTAGCCAGCAGTATGTAGAAGTCATCTTGCAGTAGTCTAGGCTATCTTGTACATTTATATTGATGTAACAGAAATATAAATTATGTAATTACAATTGTAACCTCCCAGTCTCTATAAATAAGATGAGGGAGATCACTATAAAGCATCTTGAAAAATAGATGCTGTAACTCTACTAGATTTTCACCAGAGTAATAAAATGCTATCGTGGACGTAGGGATTAGTGTTGCCTAGTTTTAGTTGAACCATATTAAAAATCCCTCTATGTTACTTATTGTTCTTCCTTTCCATCTTTGTTAGTTCCATCGGATTGCAGTTTGAGTCCCAAAGAATTTTTCTAGTTAGCTGGATTTGGTACCAAATCGAAATCTACCGTTAACATTTTGGTGTTGTTTGTGAGGACTCATCTATTTTCTGATTGATTTCCTGTATAGCTTCCATGGCTAAAGGAAGAACCCCCAAAAGCCCAAATGCTCCAGTTGATTAGCTGGCAGGTGCTCCTGCTGCCAGCATCACCACCGGTACACATCCTAAAACCCACCGCCAGCCTACTATAGCTCTTGGAATAGATGAGGTGCAGGTAGGTCACTAACTCCATCAAATGTTTGAAAACATGGTAAGAGAGTTAGCATATGCAATTAAAGTGCTAACACAAGCACAAGTTTTCAGCGCACAAAAACAAGCCAAGATCATTGTGCAACTTTGTAGCTATGTGAAAGAGTCCAGAAGGAAGACTTGGCTTGCTCCACCAATTATCAAGCTGGCTCAGGAGCTCACCAAACATGCGAGGATCACAATAGTTAATGACCTGGGAGCTCACATGGAGCTGAGAGCTCAAATAGGTCCGACAGGGAGATACTTCAGGTCACTTCTCTCATGACCTAGAAATAAAAGAATTGTTCGAGAGGCTAAAGTGATTAGAGGAGTGCCCTTGAGCTTAAGATGATCAAGCTCACGACGAGAGTAGTTTGCCATTCTCCAAAGAAATTAAGGTGTAGCCTTTCCCTCATAAAATCAAAGTCCTCACAATTTCACTGTACGATGGAAACAGTGACCCATGCGAGCACCTGGAGCATTCAATGTCTAGATGGATCTTTAAACAGCTAATCCTTTAATTAAATGCCATATCTTCCCAGCTACGTTAAGAGGCATACCTTGAGCTTAGTTCAAAAGCCTTCTAGCTTACACTATTACTAGTCGAGAAGAATGCTAGAAGAAATTTATTGATCAATACCAAGCTTTGAAAAGGCAGCTCGCACCTCCTTACTATCTTGCGATGATCTTTCAACTTGCGATGATCTTTCAAAGTAAGCATAAATCGCTGAAAGATTACATAATCAAGTACAAGTATGAGGCCAATTCTGTAGAAAATCCCCTGGAGAAAAATATCTTGACGGCTATCTCAATAGGACTTCACAAAGATGAAAAGCTGTATAAAAGCCTGTACAAGTCCCCTATTAAAGATCTAGCTAAATTTTACAAATGAGTTGCCAAATAGATTAGGTGGGATGAAACTTTTGGCACAAAAGAGTCCAAGCAAGAGAATGAGGAAAATAGCTCTACTCAAGGCAAGAAGGGGAGTGATGAGAGTCAGAAAATTGACTCTAACATCCAGCTCACAAAGAAAGTGAGGACTAAGTGACCTTAGCATCAGGGTCACCATGAAAGCTATAGCATCATGTCTGACACTCAAGATAGGATCTTCACTATAGAAAGAAACAGGGAAGATTATGGGAAACCTAAACCCCTGAGGGCTCTTAGCAAGTTCAGAGACACAAGCATATTCTATGTTTATCACAACGAGGTCAAGCATAACACCTCAGAATGTTAGGCACTTAAGGATGCCATAGAAGACCTCATCAAGAGAGGTCACTTACAAGATTACATGGTCCAGCCCTCTAAATGGAAACCTTAATAGCCCCAATAGATCACTGATCACAAATACAGCCCCTCAGTCAAGACCATATTCTAATACTGTAACGTTGTCCAAAGGCTAATAAAGCCCTTAAAATTTTAGTGTCTGCTAATTTTCAACAAAATGTTATATAAGAAGAAAGTTATTCTTTGTTGACAAAGTCAACCTTAATTTCACTGCTAGCTTTTTAGTTGAGACACCCTTATATGCTAAGTTCATTGCCAACTCATCAGCTAAGGTGCGGAGGCACTAAGAATAAACTCATCCTACCAGAGCAACAAGATTGCTATGGAATTGAGCAATAGGATTGCTATGGAATTGAGCAATAGGATTGCTGTTTCACTAAGCAATGAGTCTGTTATGGATCTAAGCAACAAGATTACTGTTCCACTGGGTAATGAGATTACTACAAGACTGATCAATGGAATTGCTATTCCACTGAGCAACAAGATTATTGGTAAAGTCAAACTTATAATGCCCACTGAGCAACAAGACTGTTGTGGTGCAGCTCGCAAAGCACAACTCTCATGCTACCTAATGCTTGTAGGTCTCATGTGACCTAATGCTCACAACTTTCATGCAACCTATTGTTCCCAGCTCACATTCAACTTTCTACTAGGTGCAGCTCTCATATGGCCTACCTATACATAACTCATCACTAAGGCACTTTGATGCCTAGATTCATTGTTCACCAAGAAGCATGACTAATTGGTTATTCAGATATTTCATTTTATTGTGATTTGTGGGAATCTATATTGCCATTTGTGATATGTAGAATACTCAAACATAGCATGCAAGAATCATAAAGAAAATTTCATTTATTAAAAGCCTCAACAAGGTACATTTAAATTAGAAAGGGCTAAAATACAAATACAAAATAGCAAAAGCCTACGACTATTACATTTTGGAAAGAAGACTGGCTCCTTGGAGATGAACTCTAACCAGTACCAGCAGGAAGACTTATAGGTACGTTTGCTCTTCAATCTTCTTCTAGCTGCCTTCCTTAGTTAAGATCTCCTTTCCAGCTCTCTGCCCAGCACTAAAAATTCAAAAAAAGCTAGCAGACGTGGTTGGAAAGGCAAAACCCCACAGCATCACTATGAGAAAATAATCCAAGATCTATACAAGAACCTTCAAAATCCTCGAAGAAGGATTGCTCATGAATGCTTTCTATGTAGTAAATAATACATAACTCACTAGGAAGGCACACCATCAGAAGTATGGGGGGCTTATCTAAGGCACCCATCAATTCACTCAATGAAAAAGGAAGAATAACTTCTCATGCTTTAAATAGACTGACCTAGCCTCACTAAAGAGTCTGGAAAACTCCCAACTACTTTTATTAAATGCCTTAAAAGAAAACGAGGCTGACAGACACATATAGTAGAAAGTATGGCTTGGAGCAGATGAAATGATAGGCTAACTGCAGATTTTGACTGCATGATAATCCATGAATGAAGCCTTTTGCTAGCGAAATTGTAACTCCAAGCCTGCCAAGCGAGCTAAGAGTTAGGGGGCTAATGTTATAGGCATTTCCTAGTATTACACAAGATGGGCTAGCAAAGGCCCTGTAGTAGATAAGTCCAAATGAGAAAAGAGCTAAGATCACTCATGAACACAGAAGAGGTAAAAACTCAAGCTCGCACAGCCAGCCATTTACATTGTGTGAGCTCGTGTTGCCAGAAGCAAGCTCGTGAGATTGATGTCACTGATCGAAGGCCAGTAGCAATTACAAATCAAGAGTCCTGGCATGCAGACACAACATCATACTCAGCAAAGAGCTCGCCAAGGGCAAATTTGAAACAGGGACTGTCATAGAAAAAGATTTGTGAGACCAATCTGCAAGAAGTAGCATGTCAGGCCCACTTATAAAAAGTAATCTTTAAAAGTTAGCTAGCAGTCTGCAGAAGCCATCTTGCAGTAGTCTAAGCTGTCTTGTATATTGATATTAATGTAATAGAAATACAAATTATGTAATTATAATTGTAACCTTCTAGCCACTATAAATAAGAGGAGGGAGATCACTATAAAGCATCTTGAAAAATAGATACTGTAACTCTACCAAATTTTCACCAAAGTAATAAAATGCTATCGTGGATGTAAGGACTAGTGCTGACCAATTTTAGCTAAACCACGTTAAAAATCCCTTTGTGCTACTTGCTATTCTTCCTCTCCGTCTTTGTTAGTTCAACTGGATTGCAGTTGAAGTCCCAAAGAATTCTTCTGGTTGGTTGGATTTGGGACCAAACTGAAATCCACCATCAAAAGTCGTATTTTTAAATATCCCTAATTGTTGAATAATTGAGAAAACAAGATATCAATTATTCATAAGTAAACTAGCATGTTATATCGCATTCTTATAATCTCATACACTATTTGATATGGTGATGTTTGGACAAACATATGAGTATATATTATGAATAGATTGATTTGCCATGAGAAATCATATGAAATGTTACCATGTGTTAATGGACTTTTTATTGAAAGATGGTGTAAGTGATCCTTAAACTTGAAATCAACATAGTGTCTTATGTATAGAGTCATGTACTTTGATTTTATTTTAGGCTTACACTCTTAAAAGAGTATATATGAATAATTTTGGGTGCACCATAAAGTACATGAAGTAAGTGATTGATTAAGATGAAATTCATTCTCCTTAATAATAAAGGAAAGGTATTCTAAAGATGTTTTGACATTTATGTTATGATCAAAATCATAGGTTTATGTATTGGTAAGATCAAAATCATAGGTTTATGTATTGGTAATACATAAAGGGAGTTTTATGTATAACTAATTAATGACACATAAAAGGAGTTTTATATATGAACAATTGTGAGATAGCACATAATCAAACATACACATAAGATTGGATGTATAAAGGTTTGGCACTTGAACCATACCCTAAGTTAATTTGAATATCAAGAAATGAAGGGATTCAATTACACACAATTAGCTTGTCATGAAAGGTTTTGATTTCAACAAATCTATTCCTAACATTTGGGTGGTCATGATGCTTTGCTAAAATGTAATCTTGATCCATGAATTTGTTTAAACAACTTAGAGAAATTATGTTTCAATTAAAAGGAGTTTTAATTCAATTGATCTTATAGAAGCTTGTAAATGAAATCATTGTCAACATGCATGGAAATCTAATGGGTCACACATAATAGAATCTTTTTTATCCAAGGTAAAAGGAAAAATTAAAATGCAAAATGTTATGAATTCAAGAGTTGAATTAGGTGAACATCTTCAAAATTTGAATGATTAACTAAATGTTCTAATGTAATAAAAAATGTTAATTAATTAAAGATTTAATTATTCTAGTGGAGATTACAATTATTAAATAGTGGTAAATTTTCATTGTCGATATTTAAATGTTGTAAAACATTTATATTAACACTGAAGGAGATCAAAAGTAGAGGAATAGGTCATCACTTAGAAAATTATTTTAATTGATTGAAATAATTAGAGAATAATTATATAAAGACAGTTTATGAGTTTGAACTTATAGAAAAGTGTTTGGGTTTGTTGGACATAAAAGAGAGAGCATGACGTTAAGGAGTGTGGACTCCTTGGCCCAAAGGAGTTGCACTAGTCATGCAGCCATCCACTAGATGAGTGGATGACACAAGAAAAGGGAAACCTTAGCTTGTGTGTCACTTATGTTTGTTTCCTCACTTTTGCTTGTAGTCCAAACTTTTCTATTTAAAGAAAATAGAAGCCAAAAAAAAAAAATATAAACTAATTTAACCATAGTACATGCATTGTGCGCCAACCCCTTTTTTTTTGCAATCTCACTTCTCATATTCACTTTGCATTCAAACAACAAACCTACCTTAGAGAATTTGTGATTCTTTAGAGAACTAGCACCTCTTAAGCTCAGTAGTTGATTTTCCTATTCTACCTATTACATGAACTTAATGGAAGCTTTTAATTAAATTAGTTCATATGGATCACCATTGGTGTTGGAGATCAAATATAAAGGAGTTGCCTCAGGCAATCTGAAAGACTTGCTTGTGGGGCTGGTTAAAGAGTTCATGGATTTAATTGAAAATCAAATTCATATTTGTCTAAGGATTCCAAGAACAACACTTAAAAAGACATAGTTTAAACTGTTGATTTAAATTTTACCTTACTCATGAATTAATTTATAAACAACATGACATGGGTTTGGAAAAGTTTTTAAAATTTTGTTGCACATACTTGAGCTTAATCAACATATTTAATGTCTTTCAATCCAATTTTCCTCAATAGTGTTATTAGAGCCCATGTTGTTTTCTATCAATTCATAATTAAAGATTTGATTGTTACAGTGATAATAAAGATTATGTGCATGTTATAATTTGGTTTCATATGATCAAAGATTTTCATTCAAAGTGCAGAATTTTTTTGTAGAAAAATTTTTCATAAACTAATGTGATTAGATACTTTTGAATGAAAAATATACTAGAAAGAAGCTAGTTAGTTGCCATGGCAACTTGCTGGCCAAACATGAAAACAAAAGCTGGTTAGACCAACTGCTAACCATGGAAGATAGCAAGCTGGCCAAAAACCTACTAGTTGGACTAACATGGCTGGTTAATTTGTTGACCACCTTAATTAATTGTCATGATAGCTAATTATCCCTTTGGTTGATTGTGATGACAAACAATCAGCCCCATGATTTAATCACATAAATATTATTTAGGACATTGATTGTAATCATAACCAATTTTAAGAAAACTTGCCTAAATTGTGTTTATGTGATTATGAAAACTTTCCTTAACTTTTAATCTAATTTGAATATGATTACAAATTGATTGAAAATAATTTTGGAAACTTTCCTTTTATTTTAATAATCAATACAAGTTGATTGGAAAATAAATTTGGAAACTTTCTATTATTTTATTTACTTAATTCTAAAGTTCTGAAAAGTATCATGAAATTAACTAACTAATTATTCTAGAATTAATTATGATTGATTTCCAAAATAGATTGATTATGATGTTTGATGATGAATCAAATTATTCAACTTATTTAAATTAAATATTAATCAAATAACTTGAAAGATGCATGACCATAATTTGAATTAAATAGTTAATGCTTTATCTTTCTTGTCTTATATGTATCATATATACTTGCATGCATGGAAGGATGAGTATGGACCAAATGTTTTTTTTTTATGAATATAATGTATATTTTATTTTTGGATTTTTTTTATTAAATAAGACTTGTGTGTGCTACCTTTCTCTCTAATTCTAAATGTAAAAATTCTCTTCTCATCTGACTCTCCTTAAATGTAATTCAAGGTTTCTTCTATAAGATGTAATTATTTACATAGGATAGAAATTAGAGAATTTTATTTTCTTTTTGGAAGAGCAAGAAGGTGCCTAAGTGTGAAATGAGTGGCAAGAGGCACATATTGTGGAGATTGTTCCCTTTTATGGCTCTAAGGGAATAATTTAGATTGGTCCATAATCATCTCATATATGTTATGCATGCATGTGATTTATATGTATGATTAAATGGTGATGTATGTTTGACATAGACTAGTAAATATATGTATGCATGTGATTTATATTGTAACATGAATAGGATATGTGTATGGTGTAGAGTAGTATATGAGACCTTTAATAGTTAAGCCCCCTAACTAATTAAAAAATCCCTCACTAATTTAAGTTGCACAACACTACCAATCAATAATAATAACCAGAGATTGATTTCATGATAACTTATTGGCTTTCATCAAGGTTACACTACATCTTTCATATTATCATTATTGGAATATGAGTAATATCTTCTTTAATGGTTCCAACTTAGCAAACATGTATAGTTTGGATGGCCTTAGTCATGGCTATATAGTATTTGGGCATAATTAGGTTTCACTTTGTTCATTATATACAAAGAGTTGTTAATAATGTGTGATGTGATGGATAATAAATGACAGAGTTGTCAATTTAATGATTAGGAGTTACATGGAGATGTAATTAACAAGTTAAGTTGTTTGCCAGTCTAATTTATTTGGGTTCCTTAACCTCTATCAAGTTTAAGTAAATTAGATCAAGATCATAATCTACTACGATTATCATCTAACATGATAATTTGATTCTAAGAAAGAGGCTTACTAGAATTGAAGAAAATAGTGGGAGTTCATTTTATTAAAGTCCATATAAAATGAATATTATGTTTAGATATTACTCCACTCTATTCTTATTGAAGGTTGTTAAAATGACGAATAACATCTCTTTAAGAAACATAATGATTTATAATAAGCTAACATAGATTGGTTACTAAACTTGAAGATTTCCTTTAAATAGGAAAAGATAGCCTACATCCTTGAGAAGGATCATTATGTACCTCTATCTAAAAGCTCAAATGAATATGAAAGTTTCAACTTTGATTCTCACTTGAACATCAGGAAGACACTGAATAACTAGCGTGTGTGATGCTGGCTTTAATGTCTCATAAGCTTTAGGAGTAGCATGAAAATATAACTCCCTCAGAGATGATTCTGCATTAGTTAGAGTTATATAAAGGGCATGCTCATATTGAGTGATACCAAGTATCTCATGACTATTCAACTATAAGATGGTCAAAGGATCATCTGTTACAACTCATGTGCAAAAGATGATTGGGCTAATAGAGCAATTGGCCCGACTCAACCTTGTGATCAACAATAATCTTACAGTGAACATCCTAGGTATTCTCTTCCTAAATCATATGGGTAATTAGTCATGAATTTCTTCATGAATAAGATAGAGGTCTTTCTCGCAGAGTCACTCAAATGCTTAAGACTACCAAAATGATTTTCAAGAAGGAATAAGCTATATTGATGATTAGTACTTCTTCTAAGCCTAAGAAAGGAAAGAAGAAGAAGCCCAAGAAGAGTTCTAGGGCTAAAGTTGAGGTTAAGAAACCTAAAGGAGGTGTACAGAAGAAGAAAAAGAGCATTATCTGCTACCATTACGGAGTAGAAGGTGATTGGAAGCAAAATTGTAAAGCTTATCTCAAGATCATGAAGCAAAAGAAACTTAGAGAAGCTTCTACTTTAGGAAACCATCAAGTAGAAGAAGCTTAGCTACTACTTCAATAAGAAACCAAAGTTTAATAAATTTATCAATTCATCTTATCTTTGGCATTGTAGACTTGGTCATATTAATGAAACTAGAATCATGAAGTTAAATAAATATGGATATGAAACTTATGAATCATATCTTATTGGGAAATTAACTAAGAAGCCCTTTATTGAAAAGGGTGAGTATGCCATAGAAGTACTAGAGTTGACACATAGTGATGTATGTGGTCCAATGACTACTCTTGCAAGAGGTGCGTTTTCTTACTTCATTACCTTTCTCAATGATTATTCTAGGAATGGTATGTGTATTTAATGAAATACAAGTCTAAAACCTTTGAATGTTCAAAGAATTCAAAACTAAAGTAGAGAAACAAACTAGAAAAAGTATCAAGACAATTAGATTCGATTGAGGTGGAGAATATTTAATGCAAGAATTTATGGATTACTTAAAAGAGTTTGGGATTTTTTTGCAATGGACTCTAACTTCAACACCACAATTGAATGGTGTTTTCATATAGGAGAAACCTTGCCTGACATGGTATGTTCCATGATGATCTTTGCAACTTTACCAATTTCTTTATGGGGCTATAGTTTGGAAACTATTGCATACATCCCTAACTGTGTCCCATCAAAGTCTATTGATAAAACATCATACGAACTATAATTTGCGAAGAAATCAAGTCTTTCATACATGAAAATTTAGGGATATTCTGCTTATGTGAAATGGATCATCATACACAAGTTAGGATCTAAGAGTGATAAATGGTTATTTATGGGATACCCTAAGGAAACAAAGGGTTACTACTTTTATCGTCATGTTAAGTAAAATGTGTTTGTCTCAATAAACATTGCTTTATTGCAAAAGTAGTTTATCCTTGAAAAGACTAATGGGAGTAAAGTAGAACTTGAAGGAGTTTAAGAACCACAAAATAACATAGAACACATGATTGAGATGAGCTTGATCAAGTATCTCAAAGAGTTGAGATAAGTAATCAAGCTCAAAGTACGTCCATACTCTAGAGATCTAGTAGGGAATGTCGTGAACCTAAAAGATATGGTTTTCTCCTTGCACAAAAGAATGATAATAAGCCTACTAGTTACTAGGAAGCAATATGAAATATTGATTACTTAAAGTGACAAAATGCCATGAAACTTTAAATGGATTCAATACATGAAAACCAAGTATAGGACTTGCATACCAAAACTATAAGATTTGGCAAATGGATGTCAAAAAAGCTTTCCCTAATGGAAACTTGAAAAAGGATGTGTATATAATACAACTTGAGGGTTTTATCTCTATGACCAAACCCCACAAGGTGTGGAAGCTATAGAGGTCCATTTATGTACTAAAGCAAGCTTCACGGAATTGGAACATGCATTTTCATGAAGAAATCAAATCATTTGATTTTATCAAGAATGTTGATAAGCCATGTGTACAAGAATGTTATGATTACAATCATCTTCCTAGTATTGTATATAGATGACATACTACTTATAGGAAACAACATTGTCATGTTACAATTTGTCAAGTTATGGTTATCCAAGACATTCTCCATGAAGGAGTTAGAAGAAGCAAGCTCCATTCTAGGTATGAAGATTTATAGAGATAGATTTAAAAGGTTGCTTGGCCTCTCCCAATCTACGTACATAGACAAATGCTAAAGAGGTTTAGCATGGATGGGTCTAAGAAAGAGTTCTTACCTATGTCTCATGGTGTTCACTTGTCTAGGAAGTAGTTTCCTAAGATAAAAGATGAATAGAAATGCATAAACGAGATTCCTTATGCATTTGCAATAGGATCAATCCTATATGTCATGCTATTTGTGCAGCCAAATGTCTCTTATGCACTACGTGTGACTAGTAGATATCAAGCCAATCTAGGTGAAAATCACTAAAGTGTAGTTAAGGCCATACTTAAGTACTTGAGAAGAACTAAGGATATGTTCTTGATATCTAGAGGAAACCCTAATTTGAGAATCAAAGGTTTCACAAATGTAAGCTTTCAGTCAGATCAAGATGATTACAAATCATAGTTAGGATTTGTATTCACTCTTAATAGAGATGTGGTATGTTAGAAAAGTTTCAAGCAAGATACCACAACAAATTCAACTACCAAAGGTAAGTACAATATTACTTTAGAAAAGGTAAAGGAAGTTGTTTGGCTAAAAGAGTTCCTCATTGAACTAAGGATGGTTCCTAACATTGTTAATCCAATAAAAATCTATTATGATAACAATGCATCCATAATACAAGCTAAAGAATTGAGGTCTCATCAAAGATGCAAATATATCACGAGGCTTTACCATTTGAACAAAAAGATCATAAAGCACAACGAAATAATAATAAAATGGATTACCATAAATGACAATATAGCCAATCCCCTTACTAAGGCTCTGTCCTAGCAGAAGCTAGAACATTATTTACAAAGAATTAGTATTAGATACAAGGATGATTGGCTCTAGGTCAAATGAAAGGTTGTTAGTATAAGATGCCCTAAAGACAATTAGTTGTAATGGAATGCATACTACATATCTTAGCATATTCAATAAAACATGATGTTTTGGCCTCTTTATTAATTTAGTTATATATATGTATATGTTTGATATATGTAAGCTATATAGGATAAATTCCTTAAATATAATAATGTATAAAAAAATTATAATGGAGATTGTAATTATGAGATAATTTATAATAAAGTTGTATTTCTAACTATCCATGATTCTTGAATAATTAAGAAAATGAGATATCAATTATTCATGAGTAAACTAGCATATATTATATCACATTCTTTTGGAAGAATGTAGTGATCTCATACACTATTTGATATAGTGATATATGGACAAACATATGAGTATATGATATGGAACATATGACTAGATTGATCCATCATGAGAAATCATATGGACTATTACCATGGGTCAATGGACTTCTCATTGAAAAGTGGTGTAAGTGATCCTTAGACTTGAGATCAATATAGTATTTTATGTATAGAGTCATGTACTTTGATTTTATTTTAGGTTTGCACTCTTGAAAGAGTATATACAAATAATTTTGGGTATGTCACAAAGTACATTAAGGTAATGATTGATCAAGATGGTATTCATCTTATTTGGTAACAAAGGAAAGATATTCTAAAGATGTTTTAACATTTGTACTATGATCAAAATCAAAGGCCTATGCATTGATGATACATTAAAGGAGTTTTATGTATAACTAATTAATGATACATAAATAGAGTTTTATGTATGAATGATAGTGAAATCATATATAGTCAAACATACACCCAAGATTGGATGTTCATAGGTTTAACACTTGAACCATATCCAAATTGTAGTTTGTATATCAATAGATGAAGGGATTGAATTACACACTAACACTTTATCATAAAAGAGTTTGATTTCCACAAATCTATTCCTAGCAATTAGGCTGTCATGATGCTTTGCTAAAAGCTAATCATGATCTATGAATTCGTTTGAACACTTTAGAGAAATTTGTGTTTTAATTAAAAAGAGTTTTAATTTAATTGAGCTTATATAATTAAGCTTATAAACAAATTCATTGCCAACATGCTTGAAAACCTAATGGTTCACATGCAATATAATCTTTTTGGTCCAAAGTCAAAGGAAAAATTAGAATGTAAAATATTATGAATTCAAGAGTTGAATTAGGTGAATATCTTAAAAATTTGAAATGATTAATTAAGTGTTCTATATGTAATTAAAAGTGTTAATTAATCAATTATTTAATAATCTAATGGAGATTACAATTATTAAATACTAGTAAATTTGCATTGTCGATATTTAAATGTTGTAGAACATTTATATTAACATTGGAGGAGATCAAAAGTAGAAGAATGATTCCTCACTTAGAAAGTTGTTTTAATTAATTAAAACAATTAAAAAATAATTATATAAAAGAGTTTTTGAGTTTGAACTCATAGAAAAGTGTTTAGGCTTGTTAAACATAAAAGAGGAAGCATGAGATTAAGGAGTGTAAACTCCTTAGGCCAAAGGAGTTGCACTAGCTGCATAGCCCATTCACTAGATGAGTGGATGGCACAAGTAAGGGGAAACCTTAGCTTGTATGTCACTTATGTTCACTTCCTTACTCTTGCTTGTGGTCCAAACTCTTTTATTTAAATAGGAGAAAAGCCAAATTGAAATAGAGAAATCAATTCTTCCCTATCATATGTGCTGTGAAGCAACTTTCTTTGTGAAATCTCACTTCGTATCTCTTTTTTGCATTCAAACAATAACCCTACTCTAGTGAATTTGTAATTCATTAGAAAGCTAGCACCTCTTAAGCTGAGTGATTAATTTTCTTATTCTACCTATTACATGAACTTAGTGGAAGCTTTGAATTAAATTGGTTCGTGTACATAACCTTTGGTGTTGGAGATCAAATGTGAAAAAGTTGCCTAAGGACAATCTAAGAGACTTGATCATGGGGCTGGTTAGAGAGTTCAAGGAACTTCTTGAAGATCAAATTCATATTTAACCAAAGATTTCAAGAACAACTCTCAATAAGATAAAATTTAAATCAACAAAATTTAAACTAATGATTTAAATTTTACCTTACTTATAAATTAATTTATAAACAACATAATCTGGGTTTGGGAATTTTTAAAAATTTGGTTGTGTATACTTGATACTTGACCGACATATTTGATGTTTTTTGATCCGATTTTCCCTAACATGTGAAACAATCGAATATAATAGATTTCATTGAGCATTATATTATTCATCTTTTCAATTTACCAGAAACAATAATTACAAACTATGAAACTATTTTCACTAGTCAAAAGATTAAAAAATATGCCAAAATAAAAGGAATAAAAATGTTAATTTCGACACCTTATTATGTCCAAGCAAATGGACAAGTTGAAGCAGTTAATAGAGTGATCTTTAATTTGATAAAGAAACACATTAGACAACATCCCAGAAATTAACATAAAATGATTGATAACGCTTTATGGACAATAAGAAGTACTCCAGAAAAATCAACTGGTGTAACACCATATAAATTGGTTTATAGGCATGAGTGCTTGAAACAATGTTTGGATGAAAGTTTGAAAGATCTTGCAAGAGAGATCGAGTGCACACAAAGGAAACTCACAAATGAAGGGAAGAATGAAAGTTTAAAAAAAAAACATTGGAAGTGGAGTGAAAAGTTTGAAGGGGAAGATATTTAAAAGAAAGAGAAAAAGACAATTAATTATTTATTATTGCGCACTGAAAATGCGTGATTTTATAGTGTAATGGCCTATAGGCATGGCCTGAATCATTATCCTCAATGTATGTGCAAAAATTGTTCATTATAAAAGCCACAAATGAGATGACTGGCAAAAGCAAACCAAGGAAATCTCTTTTGATGTATTACGAGCAGGGTGACTATTCCAATTCATCTCACCTAAAGGATAGAAAACCTATGACTAAACATAAGCTAGTCTATTTGTATTGTTTAACTCACTTTATTTTCGATTTAAGTCAAGCACCAAAAGTACTCCAAGCGATCCAAACTAAAGGACCTCCGTTACCACATTAATCTTATTTTTTTTTACCGTGATAAAAAAATTTGAAGTTAGGTTAGAGAAAGGTTTTTATCAACTAATGATACATACTTGGTAGATTTATAATGAATTAATGCTTGGTATGTGACAAAACTTACACACATGTGGAGAGAGATAATAGTTGGTTATCAAGAAGTTTATTACGGAAGTTAACTCACTTGATATATTTTATTTTTATGCAATTATTTTAATATTGTCTTTTCATTGTACTAGACAAATGTCTGCAATTTAATGTGGTAATTATGTGAAGCAGTTCTTTCAAGATAATTATTTCAAGCTCTATAAATTGGATTGTAAAAATTAGGTAATGGTTACTCTACCATTTTTAAGACTCACAAACACATTTCGTGTTCTTCATAGCACTCTTGCTTTTTTTAGCACTGCGTTGTTTCACTTAGGAGTTTACATTCGAAACACTTCTTCACTTGTAATTCATATGCCTCTACTCTCTTGTAATTTACATTTGATTGAAGTGGAATTTATAGTTTATTGTCAGTATTCATCTACTTATTCAAGTTCTTGCTAGTTCTGCTTATAAGTGAAGACTCTTGAGGATGAAAATTCTACCCATTTGTTGTGGGAACCTACTCTTTGGAGTTGAAGTTTTCAAATTTGTGCAATTCGGCCAAAATAGAAAGAGAGAAACTAGAAGCAAATCCGAAAAATTCATTTATCCTTGTTTTGTTGACATTCATCTTCTCGTAGTGGAGAATAAAGAGAAGCGATAGTATTAAGATTAGCTTCATTTTTGCCTAACTCCGATGATGGCTTCAACAGCGCCGTCAAGGATGTGGAAGATGACTAGCAGTGGTGGAGTCAAGGGACTAGGGGTGGCCGTACCCCCTAAACACATGCTTTCCTCTGTGTGTGTGTGTGTATATATATATATATATATATGGTGTTATTTATTGTGACCCTTTAAAATTTTTAAAATATACATATAAATTTAATTATAATGAAAAAATTATACATTCATGTTATAAAAATAAACTCTAGAAAAAAAAAATACAAATGCAATGCTTAAAATCCAAAATTCTTATATAATTAAAATGTGTTAATATTTTGATTTTTGATTTTTTTTTTGTCTTTTTCTCTTGTAAAGAATCACTCTTTTATTGTATTGTATCTCAAAAAACACTTCACTTATATTTTATTTACATTGCACAAATGGCATAATGGCATTGGAATTGTCACTTGCTTACAATCCATTCTAATTTATTACCCTAAATTTTCACAAAAAAACTTTTATACATGTCTAGATATAATATATATATATATACACACACACACTAGCAATTTTATTTAAATAATTATCTTTTTACAAATATAGATTTTTATTGAAATTTTTTTTTATTAAAGTATAAATAATTTATGTGTTATAATCTTTATAAGTAGATTTCGATAATTTTGTTTAATGTTTTATGATCTTTTTATATATTTTTTTAAAGAAATTATAATATCTTGCATCAAAATTATTTTTTTAAAATTAGCTTTGACTCTTTATTGAAACAAAATTTGTCCTTTGAAATTTTTTATAGCAAAATTTCTGATTCTATCACTGAAGACTAAAACCTGAACAGAGGCGAAAGGTAGAAGGAGTGGAGATGAAGGAAGCGGCCAAGAGTAATGGCCATAGATGGTAGCTTTTGCTTGCTGTGACTGGTGTTTGTCCTCTGTTTAATGCAGATCTGCTCCCAAAGCCATTCAATGAAGTTTTATTTTTTGAATTGGAATGCCCAAGTTCTATGTGGGTGTCCTCAATATGAATTATTTCAGTGGTGAGAGTAATTTTACATTATTGAACCAAGTCTCAATCTTTTGAGTGTAACCAAGTTGCAGAAACAAAATACTAACCAAGTGAAAGGAGACAGATGGGCTAAGATAATCTTTGAAGATTTATTTGTATAGTGTAAACTTGGTTTCAGGCAACTTTATTTTGACCAGAAAACGGGTTCATTACGTCTATTTCAGTTGCCTTCTGCGGTACACATCTATTATCCATATATAATCTGCATTTTTAAATTATAAAGTATAGTGTGACATGTATTTGCAAGATAATGTTTTGATGAATACACAAAAAATCATTAAAGAAAATTCAAAAAGGAACAAAATGAGGCTCGCCCTATTGATTAATTATTGATGTCCCCAAGAGCCTTTTAATTTCGATTTGGATTTTTTTATTCTTCATTTCATCATTTTTCTATTATGCCATAAAGAATAAAAATAAAAATTTTTGTAAACCTCATTATACATATAAAAGAAATTTTGAATTTTACTGTATATATATTTTGTGTCTATCAATCTTCAAAATGATATCACACGTAAACATAAAAAAAATTAAAAATATAAATTAAAAATATAATTAAAATTATATATTCTTAAATAAAAAATATGTAAATCCTGAAATGAGAGAATGTGTCTATCATGAACTTAACCTATCAATTTGTTTATCGGATAGAAATCCATTTAAGAGAGGAACAAAACAATGACAATGATTAGACTCTATTGCGCTTCAGCCTTCTGCCTCCAGTTTCCTCTCATGAACCAGCTGTCACCACTTACCAGTCAACAACTGCTGCTGCCACTAATTTTCAAATTCTTCCAACAGTGTGCTTTACTTCAGGAATTGCAATTTTCTTTTAAGATTAAATTATTCTTTTATTTTCTACTGTTTCACTTTATTTTAAATTAGATCTATATAATTTAAAAATTATAAATTATATTTTTATATTTTTTTATTTTTAAGTGAATATTTCTTATTATTCTTTATTAAATCTTATTAATAATTGACCTATAGACAAGCAATCAAAATTAAATTCAAAATGTAAAAAAGGATAAAATCTGATCATCAAATTCAACTCATACCCGAGCCAAAGACCCTCACTTTGCATTTTGCATTTTATCAATGTCTGGCAAATTCAGGTGACATTTTATCAATTTCTTTAGTTACAACTTTTGGCTCTCTATCTTCAATCACTAGTAGGACAATTTGAGATGTGTCAACCAAAGAAGGCACTAGTGGGACAATATTCTATCTTCTCTAGAAGAAGTGATGCATGATATTTCATTCTTACTATTCAACTCATCCTCAAAATAAATAACATGGCATGATTTAATGACTCTAGAAGAATGAGTTGGACAATAAAACCTGATACTTCTGGAGCTACTGCAATAACCAATGAAAAATCCACTAACAGTCTTCGAATCAAATTTCTTTGTGGATGGATTATATGACCTTACCTCAGCTTAACAACCCTAAATATGGAAATACCTTAGGCTAGGCTTTTTCCCATACATTAGTTTATATGGAGTTTTAGGCATAAATTTGCACAAAACTTGATTTAAAACATATGCATTAGTCTTCATAGCATCACCCCATAAGAATTTTGACAAAAGAGAATGAGCTAACATACATCTTACCATATATAGGAGCGTTGGGTTTCTTCTTTCTACAATATCATTCTATTCGGGTGTTCTAGGCATGATGTAATTGGCTTTAATTCCACATTACCGTAGATATCTAGCAAAAGGACCTGGATTTCTCTTGATTTCATCATATCTATCATAATATTCACCACCATTAATAGAGATAACACATGTAATCTTCTTTCTCGACTTAAGTTCAACTGTAGCTTTGAATCTTTTAAAGGCATCCAATGATTTAGGCTTTTCACTGAAAAGATCTAACCATCAAATCTCAAAAGGTCATCCATAAAGGTGATGAAATATTTGTATCCACCCATAGCACTAGGTGTAATGGGTCCTCTAATGCCAACGTGGATCAGCTTTTGAACATCTTGCATTCTAGCTCTCTTTCCTTTTCTAACTCTAGTTGGGAATTTTCCCTTAATGCAATCTACACTTTATCAAAATCTAAAAACTTTAGATCATGCAAAATTCTCTTTCTATTAATCTCTCCATCCTTCTTTAGAAATGTGACTTAGGCACTTATGCCAAATCATTGAAGATTTTTCATCTACTCTGCCTATTTTTCTTTCCAACAATTGTATTTATGGAATTTGCAAAATCAAGACCTAAGTCAATTTTCTACAAACGATCACATAAGGAACTAGAGCCAACAATAGTATAATCATAAAACAAATTTCCATTTCTATTTCCAAAATAACAAGAATATCCATTTTGGTCTAAAGCAATAGTTAAAATCAAATTCTTTCTCATAGAAGGCACATAAAATTTCATGAATTCCAAAATATAACTAGTAGACAAATACAAAGAAACAACTCTAATATGCTCCATTTGTACTCTATCTTTATTTCCTAGTTTGACCATTAGTTCTCCATCACTTTGTTTCCTCAAATTTCTCAATGTTTGTAAACAATTTGTAACATGAATAGTTACACTAATGTCCAACCACCAAGTGTATGATGAAACATTACGAGTATTTGATTCAAAACATACTAGAGCTAAAATAATACCTTTCTTCTTTTTCTCCTCAAGCCACTTCTTGAATTTGAAGTAATCAATTCTCTTGTGCCCACACTTCTTGCAGAACCTACAAGTTCCCTTAAACATGAGCTTCTTGGGCTTGTCGGATTGTTCATGCATCCCATTCTTCTTTTCTCATAACTTGACTTTCCTTTGTTGTCCTTTTGATATGATTTATTCCCTTGTCCTGAGTTGGAACCATGAGAAACATAATTTGTAGTCTGAATCTTTCCCTTCTTCATATTTTCTGTAACTTGACTAAAAATAGATATCATCTCATTGATAGTCTATTCACCCTTTTGGTATTATATGATGTTTTGAGAACATCAAACTAAGAAGGGAGAGACTTCAAAGCATGCCAGATCAAAAAACTATCTCCTAAGTCAACATTCATACCCTTCAATCAGTTGTGATAATGCACCAATTTCATAATGTGCTCACGAACTTCACTAACCCCATTATAAGAAGTTCTCTCAAGTAAAGAGGGGTGATGACCTTTTTTAGCCTTATCAAATTTTACTTACTTTTTAACAACAAAACCCATAAATGGCCTTAGCATTATGTGAATTAGCAATTATCCATAGTGTAATTCATTAACATCAAACATACCTTGCTTGAATGTGTCCACTTCTCATGTTGAGCCCTATTGGCAGTATAGAATAAGCATAAATCACAAGCTCTTTCTCTTTCAAAGCTAGATCTAAGTTGGTGATTTCCAAATGCAATTTCAAGGATTCAACTCAATACTCATAGTTGGTCCCATTCAGTATTTTCATGGAGGTCAATTGCATAGGTAAGGAGACTGAGGAAAAATAATTTACAAAATTAATCATAAATACACATAACACATGTATAACTTAGTCATGCTATCATTTTCGTCATGAAACACAAATTATGCAATTGCAAACAACATTATACTATAAAATCCAACATCGATAGGGCATTTAAGGTTTCATAATATAATATAATAATTGAATATTACATTCTTAAAACTTAACATCAATAAGACATTTAAAATTTTAAGAATATAATATTCAATTGTCGCACTCACATTATTATCAACAAATTATGTTAATAATATTATACAAATGGGGTATATATATTATTATATTAACATAACACTCTCCTTAATACAATCAAGTAATTTGATTCTAGAGAAATTTTATGCAACTGGTCCCATGATAGTTAAGCATACAATTACACAAAATTTTATGACATAATATGAGCAAAATTTGATTCTTACACAATTTTACAAATTATACCCTTCACAATTTAAAATTATTTACATATGCAAATAGTATTGTATCATTCTATAAAAATTATATATAATAGCATATTATGTAAGAATCATACATTAAAATTTTCAAGTCTAAATAATATCACATCAATATTCAAATAAATAAATTATTTTATTTCCAAAAAGTTCGGGAAAAATGTTCAAAAAATTCACCTTCGTGAGTGGAGGAGTATGCTATCGGAATCACTTCAATCAAACACTGGCATGATAGCACATGGCTTACATACGTCGCTACCTAGCATAGGCTTGAGGTGATCACTGATAAGTGGGCAAATTGCACAATATTATGTTAGTTTTAATCTCTTGAATTATTGTTAACCTGTGATTTTTTTGTTCTTTTTTGCTTTGGTTTAGTATTTTATTCTTTGGTACTGCTTTGTTTTGTGTTTTTCTTTGTAGGTTTGCAAGAAGGCTTGGAAAGGAGGATGAAGATGAAAGTTCAGAACATATTTGGATCAAGGAGAAGTAGGAGAGGAGCCCTGGCAAAGAATACAACTCAGCCATTTGAAGTAAAGAAAATTGCTCCAAATAACACCAAACAGCCCCAAACACGACCATGTTTGGTGTTGGTCATTTTCTCTAGAATTTTGCATTCCCAGCCTGAAACACACCCTAGCTGTGTCCCAAGACACAGTCGTATTTTAGATCTACTGCCTTGCTATTTAAGCTATTTTTCTACACAACCAGAGGAGCCTTGTGATAGTTTTAATATAGCTTATGCAGGTTTTATATTTTTAGGCATTTTTCTGAGTAAATTAAGAGAGATTCTTGTAGATTAAAGTTCTTACAAAGATTCTATTTTTTTTTTCATCAATTGACATCCTGATTTTCTCTTTCAATCTTCATCTTTGCTTTTCTGCATTGTTTTCAATATTATAGAGTTTTCAATGTCAATGAATTTAATTTCTATTTCCCTTATGTCTAAGTAGACATTTATTTTAGGATTGGGAATAACCCAATTATGGTCCTTTGCTATTATTGATTGATTTTCTATTATAATTACCTAGTATAAATTGATTCAACTATTATGCCTACTGAATTTTTGATAAAATATTTTGTCAGTATTTTGTCTGATTTTAAGTAGATAATTGAAGTACCGAAAGGAGTAGATTATCACTGGAACCCTAACAGTTGAATAAGGAAATTTTAATCATAAAAATAGATTAAATTTCTTTAGGATTAATTTGGTTGGCACTGATCTTAAAGGGCTTAAATTAATCTAAACCACAAAAGTAGGTTCAATTAGGTTACTTTAAGTACTATTATTGGACCTTGAAAAATGTTAGTAATTAATTTAGGCTAAACCATTGTCAATTATCCAAGTAATTACAATAGGAAAGATTTACATTATTTGTTGAAAACCATAAGTGTGGTGAACCTCAATCCTAGGCTTTTATAATTGAATTTCATGCAGCTCTTTTATTAATCTTCTTTAATATTTTCAACATTCTTATTTGATTTAGACAACTTAAATTGCAAACTCTAGTAATTGATAGCGAGATCCCTATGGGATTCGACCCGTACTTACCAATGTCTATTACAACTACACCGTGTGCTTGCAGAAAACACACATCAAGTTTTTGGCGCCATTGTCGGGGATCTCTTTGGTGTCAATATTAGTCTATTTTGTAATATAGTTGAACTAAATCTTTTTTTTTTTTGATATCTAATCTTTTCTTTTGTTATTGCTAGTTCTTGTTTCTATTTTGTAGATGTGTTCCCTTTTATGCGAAGAGCTCCTGAGAATCTTGTTCAGTTTGATCATGAGATTGAAAAGACACTTCAAAGAAGAAGGAGACAAAAGAGATAAGGCCAATCAACACATCTAGCCATGGATCAACAAAGCAACCATTCATTGAAGGACTTTACTACACTAGATACCTATGGCATAAGTCCAAGCATTGTTAGACCTCCTGTGGAAGCTAATAATTTTGAACTAAAGCCTTCACTTCTACAAATGGTTCAGTAAAATTAGTTTGGAGGATCTCTTACCGAAGACCCAAACCTTCATGAGTACTACAACACTTCGAAACTTAATGGAGTTTCCCCAGATGCTATTCGGTTGAGGTTGTTTCCCTTTTCTCTAAGGGACAAGGCTAGAGCTTGGTTGCATTCTTTGCCAGCTGGATCCATTACTACATGGTAGCAATTATCACAAGCTTTCTTGGCTAAATATTTCCCCACAAGCAAGACAACTTAACTTTGCAACCAAATCATGACTTTTGCTCAGAGAGATGAAGAGTCATTGAATGAAGCTTGGGAGTGATTCAAGGAACTTCTGAGGTTATGTCCCCATCATGGATTCAAAAAGTGGCTGATTGTCCATACCTTATACAATGGGCTCACATATAATACTCGTATATTAGTAGATACCACTGCAAGAGGAGCACTTATGAACAAAACTATAGATGAAGCATACACCCTTATAGAGGATATAGCTTAAAATCATTATTCATGGCCAGGTGAATGAACTTCACCAAACAAGCCACTGGGGAAATATGAAATTGATGCAATAGACCATTTGTCCTCCAAGGTAGATGCCCTCTTTCAGAAACTTGACAAGTGAGAATGCAATAGGCTCTTCCAATGTTTCATGCAAAATTTGTGGATGTATTAGTCACATTACTACCGAGTGTCAATTGGTGAATCCTTCTCTTCAAGGTAGCAAGCAAATAAATTTTTTCAATAATGTTTCCCAACATAATAATCCTTTTTCCAACACATACAACCCAAGCTGGAGGAATTATCCTAACTTCTCCTACCAATCAAATCCAAACCCTGCTCCTTAAAACAATTTCAGGCAACCCCCTGGCTTTTAACCCTAAAGACCTCCTAATCCTCCACTTCTACCAAAATCCAACCTTAAAACATTGATGGAGAACTTTCTAATGGCCCAAACCAAGCAAAATGAGGAATTTAAGGTACAAAATCAGACTATTAGTGACGCTATCAAGGAACTAGCTTTCAAGGTTGATTCATTGGCCACACATAACAAGATGTTGGAGACTTAAATTGCCAACAAGCTAGTTCTTCAACCTGAACTTTGGGTAAACTTCCAGGTCAACCTGAGAACCTAAGAGACCATTGCAATACTATTATTTTGAGAAGTGGGAAGCAATTAGAATGGCCTTAAATAAGCGAAGAGGAAGTAAGAGATGATGAGCCTGGAGTAGAAGTTAAGAAACTCAAGGAGGCTAAAGTTCAAAAAGAGGAAGAAAAGGAGGGTCAAAAAGATAAAGAACCCAAGTATATACCTCTTCAGCCATACAAGCCACTAATCCCCTTCCCTCAAAGATTAGCCAAGGCAAAACTAGAGAAATAATATGGAAAGTTTTGGGACGTTCTCAAGAAGCTGCATATTAATATTCCCTTCTTAGAAGCCATTTCACAAATGTCCTCTTATGCCAAGTTCTTAAAGGAGATCCTATCTAACAAGAGGAAGTTTGAGGAGTATGCCACGGTTCCCTTGACTAAAGAATGCAGTGCAATCATCCAAAACAAGCTACCTCTCAAACTCAAGGACCCCAGAAGTTTCTCCATTCCTTGCTCCATTGGTGATATGCATATTGATCATGCCCTGTGTGATCTAGGTGCAATTGTGAGCCTCATGCCTCTTTCTATTTGCAATAAGCCCCAGATGGGTGACATAAAGCTAACCACTCTCTCCTTACAGTTGGTAGATCGATTTGTCAAATATCTGATTGGTATCCTAGAGCATGTGCCTCTAAAAATTGGTAAATTCTTCATCCCTATTGATTTTGTGATTTTAGAAATGGAAGAGGATGCTCAGATCCCCATCATTCTTAGAACCACTGCTGGCACAATTATTGATATGAAGAATGGAAAGCTTTCCTTTAATGTAGAGGATGAAAAAATTGAATTTAATTTGACTCTTGCTATGAAATGCCCTTCTCTTGAGAACTCATGCTATAGGATTGATTTAATTAAGCAAACTAAAAGAGAAGATATAATGAGTCATAATTCCATTGATCCTCTTAAGCTTTGTCTTGTGAAAAGTTCTTCCTCTTGTGATAAGAATGTTGAAGCTGCCATGTATGCTAAGTTGCTTGATAAGAGCCTTGTCTTTCCTACAAAAGCAAGAGCTGAGAAATTGGAAGTGGACTTAAAACACACCGCTATGGAGAAAGATAAAATTCTAAAGGCAGAACTAAAACCTCTCTCTCCTAACTTGAGATTGTACAAGAAAAGAATAAAGAGCTGGCATGATAAGCATATTTTGAGACAAGACTTCAAAAAAGGAGATTGGATTCTGCTGAGTAGTGCTTGAGATGCTGGCCATTAACTTCAAAGATTTTGTAGTTGCTTTTCATTTTGAGTTGTATTTTGTTTTTGTTAATCACAAGGTTAATAACCCTTCTAATGAGCTGATATGGTAATAATTAGTTTTAAATCCATGAAAGTTTGATTTGACATAGACCTTGAATGAGTATTTTTGATTTTGTCTTTCTTTCCTAGAATTGAACCTTAGGCTTCTTTAAAAACACCTTATCTGTTGCACTATAATTTGCATGCATTTTATGAATCTCGGCATTATAAAAATGTGAAGTTAGGGAGAGGTGAAGAATAAGGGTGTTCAAAAAAAATTAAAAAAAAAACCAAAAAAGTCTTCATTCTAAGTACCTAATTTTCAAGTTCCAAAAAGGCCTTTGGTATGAGTACTTAAATGCTTGCACCTTAGTGAGATGGAGCATAAAATGCAC
>JANHAO010001628.1:0-32037 GCA_026873985.1 Saraca asoca
TCAAAATAAATTTAGGGCTAAGAGATTAACATTTTAGAATTAACAATCTCTTTAAGGTTAACAAACTCCTTAAGGCTAACAATATCCTTAGACTCTTTCACAAATTATTAGCTTTAACACTTAGATGAACTTCACAGTTATCTTGCCTTGTTAGAAGATTATTGGCAAAAGAGAATTACTTTTCATTTATCTTGTTAAGTTTCAAGAATATTTGTTGGTAAACAAATGATGAAGTCCTCAATTAAGTCTTCAAGAGTTATGAGGAAGCAATATAATTTATACCTTTATTGAACTTATCCACATTATTCTTAAGTTTTATGGATAATATTCAAAAGTATAATTTTTTTATATGAAGCTAAGAAATGAATTTCATTATGTTAATAGTATGTTCAATTAGAACTCATCTTATAAGTCTTATGTTCTTAAAAAATTCTCAAGACTTTCTCCAGTTATCTTCATTCCAAAATTACTTATATTTTATTAGGCTTACTTATAAACATATATACCATTCAAGGATTTAATAGCTTAGGTACATGCCTTTATAAGAGAAACTCCTATTAATAACCAAGGGTAGGATCCGTCTCTTCTTAAAATTTCTAACTTCACTTTTAAATCACCTCTATATGATCTTGTGGTTTGACTCTTTCATATTCAAGAATTATGGTTTAAGGATTCAAAATTTCTTTCATAAATTTTTAGGAGTATACCAAATTAATATTTTCTAGTAATCTTTTAAAAGCCTAAGCTTGATCCCATAATTCTTTTCCTTATAGGATAATAAGTTATTTTTGTTGAGGCATCCTTATTAGGACACTTTATAGTTCAAAGGTTTCTCAAATTCAAAGAGAATGATGGTGAGATTGCCTCAAACTTAACTGAGGTTGACTTCAAAACTCACCCAAATTAATTGGTTAAGAGTTATCATTTGATTTTTGGATATGTTATAGGTTTTTTGTCCTCTTTCTAATGGTTTAAATGGATCTAAATTCTGATATTACTAGCTCATGTTATGCCTAAAACTCTGCTAAGAGGTCAGTGCAACAAAATAGCAGCAAAATAGTAGATTGCTACACAAAAAACAATAGCAAAATAGAGGAGTCATCATCCAAACTCCCACTAAAGCATATGGGTTCAATATAACACTCTTTGGAAGCTTAAACAAGCATAAAACCAACCTTTTCCAATCTTAAAACTATATTTATATCAAAAATTCCAATCAAATTTAATATATGACATAAGAGCACATAATACTCATTTTCCTCAACATAAATAACAATTTAATGATTCACAATCAATTATTTATATTATAATTCACAAAAGAGATAAGAATTACACACCTAAGTGGCTAGAAACAAAGAGATCAAAATGATCCAATAAAAGTTCTTCAATGCTTTTCATGAACAAGAAAGAAGGGCATGTTAAATTCTTGAATTTTCAAGACTTTTTTCTTTCATCAAGTAGTCAAATACCATTAAATTATGATTTCATTCCATAGAAACAAGCTAGAAATAGAATATTTAAGCTCCAAAACACTAGAAATTCATACAAGTTCACAAGATGAATAATGAAGATGAATAGTAACTTTTGGATTCAAAAATTCATAACTCAAATTATACTTAATGAATCAACAAGATTTTGGTACTGATTTGAAGAAAAAAAATGAAAGGAATTAGCTATAAAAATATGAAAAATTATCATGAAGGAATGAGGTACTTATTTGAAGAGAGATGGTATAAAGAGAGTGAACTTGCTTCCCAATTTGAAGCTTGAATATCTTGCATGAAATGCAACAAGAGGTGGGCATAGGAAAAGGAAAAGGGAATCGATTTGTAAGGGGCAAATTTGGAAAATTAAAGTTAACTTTTACTTTTTGACTTCTTAATTGACAAATTTTCAAACTTTTCATTTAGTGGCTTTATCAATTCCTTTAACTTCGAGTGCAAATTTAACATACTCACTGGTCATCGGCAGCTATAAATTTTTAATATAATTTGATTAAATTAGTTACATTCATAACGACTATAATTTTGCATTTGTTGGGTACCTGTACTCCTAGTTTTGATTTCTCTAAAGATTTTCAGAAATTAAATTTCAAAAATAATAATTTTATTTTATAAGCATCCGAAGTGGAAACATTCCTAAAATTTATATAAATTATTTCTACTATATCTGAACACTTTATATATCAGAATTTACAATTTCAAAATTTTCAAATTCACCTTTTTGGATTCTCTAAAAAATCATTTTATTATTGAAATTAATTTTAGAAAATTCAAGGTATTACAATTCTCTCTTTTGATAAAATTTATCCTTGAATTCTAAAAAGTGATGGTAAGTTAAATAAAACTAATTAATAGCTATGAATAACATCTTATACTAAATATTTATTGTACATATTCCTTACTGAATAATCGGGGATACTTTTTTCGTATATCAAATTCTAATTCCCATATGGCTTCTCACTCATCGTGTCATGCCCATAACACTTTGAACATAGGAACTTTTCTTGATCTCAACTTTTGAACTTGTCAGTTGAGAATAGTTACCAGTTACTCTTCATGAGTTAGTTTGATGTCTAATTGATTTGGTTCTTCATTAAATATATGAGTCTCATCCAAGACATATTTTCTCAACGTGGAGACATGGAATATCGGGTGGATTTCTTGCATTTTAGCTGGCAACTCTAATTGATATGCTATAGCTTCTATGTGTTTAATAATTCGAAATGGTTTAATATATTGTGGTGTTAATTTTTTCGTTTTACCAAAATGCATGGTACCTTGAGAAACACTAGATCATCAACCTTGAACTCTACTTTTCTTATTCTCTTATCTGAATATGATTGCTATCAATCTTGAGCCACCTTCATTTGATTACAAATCAATTGCACCTTCTCAATGGCATCTGCTACAAGATCTAGTCTTAACAACCCTACCTCTGTGGGCTTGAACTAACCTATCAAAGATATACATTTTCTCCCATACAAAGCCTCGAATAATGCCATTTGGATACTAAATTGATAACTGTTATTGTAAGCAAATTCAATAAGTGGTAGGTCTCTTTCCTAACTTCCTTCAAATTCCATCATAGATGCTCGAAGCATGTCTCCAGGATTTGAATCATTTGCTCTAATTAACCATTTATTATGGATGAAAAACAATACTAAACCATAATTAAGTACCAAATGCTTGTTGAAATGATTGCCAAAAATGGGAAGTAAACTAAGTATCACAATCCAAAATGATCATCAATGTCACACCATGTATAGCAACTATCAGATTAAGGTACATTTGTGCATATTGAGTACTTGAGAAAGTCATCTTGATTAGTAAGAAATGAGCTGATTTAGTTAAGCAATCAATGATGACCCAAATCAAATCGTAGCATTTTGGCGACTTTGGTAATCTAACTAAGAAGTCCATTGTTATGCTTTCCTATTTCTATTTCGGAATCTTGATAGATTGATGTAGTCCTACCGGATGATGATGTTTTACTTTCACTTGTTGACATATAAGACATTTGATCACATCTTTAAGCACATCTCGTTTTGATTACATTTTTAAGCATATCTCATTTCAAGCCTTCCCACTAAAATACCTCTTTCAAATCATGATACATCTTAGACACTCTTGGTGTATTGTGTATGATAAGTTATAAGCTTGATGTAGCAAATCATCATGAACATATGAAGGGACCCATAATTTTCCTTCCTTTTTAATCACTCGTATCTTGTTGATTGTAAATTTTGAATCCAATTTTGCTTTTGCCTTTTGTCTAAGGATCACATATTATGGGTCTTATTTTTGAGCTTCTTTAACATGATCAACCATCATCGATTGTATCGTTATGTGGGATGAAATTAAAGTTCGATTTGTAAATTCTAGTTGCACCCCAAGCATTTCAAATTCTAGATAGAAACACATTAACTTTTCTTTTTTAGAGAGAAGATACATAAACTACTTACTGATTTGTGACTTAACGGATCCACTACCACATTTGCTTTGTTAGGATGATATAATATCAAACATTCATAATCTTTTACCAACTTCATCCGCCTTCACTGTCAAAGATTAAAATCTTTTAGTTCAAAGATGTATTTCAGACTTTTATGGTCTATGTAAATTTTGCATGTTTCTCCATACAAGTAATCTCTCCATATCTTCAAAGCAAAGATTATAGCTACCATTTCTGAATAAAAAGTAGGATAATTCTACTTGCATTTCTTCAATTGTTGCGATACATATGTGATTACTTTTCTATTTTGCATTAACACACATCCAAGTCTAATTCGTGAAGTTTTGCAATACACTACATAGCCGCTTGAACCAGATGGTAATGCCAATACTAAGATTGTCCTCAAACACATCTTTAACTTTTGAAAGCTTTTTTCACATGTAGGAGTCTATTCAAATCACACTTTTTTTCAAGTTAGCTTAGTCATTGGTGTAGAAATCTTGGAGAAATATTTGACAAATTTCTGGTAGTATCTAGCTAATCCTAAGAAACTTTGAATTTTAGTAACCGTCGTAGGTCTGGGCCATTTCTTTATGGCTTCCATTTTCTGAGGATCAATTTGTATCCCTTCTTACAGCATAATATGACCAAGAAACTTCACATTGGTCGCACAAAATTCATATATAGAGAATTTCACATAAAGCTTGTGCTCTTGCAAAGTCTGTAACACTATTTTCAAGTGTTGATCATGTTATTCCTTGCTTGAGGAGTATACCATGATATCATCAATAAACACAATCATAAACTTATCTAAAAATGATTTGAAATTTTGATTCATCAAGTCCATAAAAGAAATTGGTGCATTTGTCAAACCAAACAACATTACAAGGAATTCATAGTGTCTATAACAAGTACAAAAAGCAGTCTTAGGCACATCTTCTTTGCAAATCTTTAGCTTATGATACCCCAATCTCAAATTTATTTTTGAGAAATATTTCACCCTTTGCAATTGATCAAACAAATAATTGATATAAGGGAAGGGATATTTGTTCTTGATAGTCACCTTATTTAGCTAACGATAATCGATACACAACTATAATGTTCCATCTTTCTTTTTAATAAAGAGTGCAAACTCTCCCCATGATGAAGTACTCGAACAAATGAAGCCTTTACCAATTAATTCCTGTGGCTGAGTTTTCAACTTTTTCAATTCTATTGGTGCTATGTGGTAAAGAAGGATGGAAATAATACTAGGTATAAGATCAATAGTTGATATGGGTATTTTTCGGGACTAAGTGAAATGGGCTAGTGAAAGCCCAATAGACTAGCTCAAGGCAAAAGGGATCGGCCCATTCTAGAGCAAGGCCATAGAAGTCAAGCCAGTAGATCGCCCAAGTGCGAGCTCGAATCATTTAACAACCCTAGGTCACTGAACAAACCACCCCAAGCACAGTTACGGAGCACCAAAAGTCCAGTCAGCAGTTTGAAATACTCCTACTTGACAAATCAACCCCCAAAAATTGATAATAATTTACACAACATTTATAGCCTGATGCCCAGCATTTATTACTTGTAGTGGTGGTAATAATAGTTTTACAATTTATTAAATTACACTTATAAACTTCCTCGCTTCTATTAATAGGAAGGGAATAAATCATTGTGAAGAGAAAGAGCAATGTAAATATCCAAACTCTGTCAAAATACTGAGAGAACATTTATATTCCTGTTCAGCTAGTCTAAATAGCAAAGCAACTATATAGAAGCAAAATACAATCATTATGGACGTAAGGGCCATACTGGCTTTAGCCGAACCACGTTAAAAACTCGTGTGATCACTCTATTTTTCTTTCTTCTTTCTCTTACTATCTTCGTACATTTTCTCATCTTTTATAGCAGTTTGGACTCCAGAACCTCTGATTGACTGATTATTAAAATTGACTATCAATATTTTGGCCTGCCCAGTGGGACCAGACTGCTTTCTATTAATTCACCAACTAACCGTGATGGCAAGAAGAAGAACAACTAGGAGCTTTGATGTCATTGCTAACCAGCTGGGTGGCCGTGGATAGCCACAACAAAACATGCTAGGAGATGGAAATCCATTCCCGGCAAGCACCTCTTCCATTCCCTTGGAAACTGATGGTGTACAAGCATTGCATTGGCACCAAGAAGCACTCGGAAATACAGTCAAGAAACTTACCAATGCAGTTGCAACGCTAGCTTAGGCACACACCCATGGGGTCCAAAAATAGGTTGAAGTTGCTACAAATTGGAGAACAGGTCAAGGGCCCCAGAAAGAAGTGTAAGCTCAAGAAGAGAGACCAGCTGGAGAAGGGCCTTGATAGGAAGACTTAGCTTGCTCTACGAGCTTGTGATCTGAATCTGAGAGTCACTAGCTAGAGAAAGGCCTTGATGGAAATTGATGATTGGGGAGCTCGCATTACACCGAGGGTTTGAATGTAGGTCATGATAGTACTAAGGGTCAATAGTTTGAAACACAAGATACAATGATGGAGGAGTTATCACAGATGGTACAATAATTGAAAAAACGTCCCTTAACTTGAGACCAGTCAGATTATTATGAGGAGAGGACCTTGTTTTTGAAAGAGATCAAGACAAAATCTCTCCCTCATCGATTTAAAGTCCCTGCTGTCCCACCATACAATGGGAAAAGTGATCCATATGACCATTTGGATGCTTTCAACATCCAGATAGACCTTCAAACAACCAATTCCTTAGTCAAATGTTACGTCTTTGCAGCTACCCTTGGCAATGTACCCCGAGTGTGGTTGAAGAACCTTCCGTCTCACAGCATTAGTAGTTGGGAAGAGTGCCAAAAAATATTTACCAATCAATATAGAGCTCTAAGGATGTAGCTCATATCATCTTGTCACCTTGCTATGATTTTTCAGTGGAAAGATGAGTCGTTGAAGGATTATATTATGAGATTTTGTAGTGAGGTAAATAATGTAGAAAGCCCCTCCGATGATAGCATCCTAACAATGATTTCTACAGGGCTCCATAAAGATGGAAAGCTATATGAAAGCATATACAAATCCCAGTAAAAGATCTGGGAAAATGCTATGAGCAAGTTGCTAAGGCGGACAGATGGGAGAAGACCTTCAGTTCAAAGAAGCTTGGACAAAGGAATGAGATGAGTGCCTTTCACTTCAGCGAGAACAAAAGAAGGAGCAACCACGGGAAGGACAAAATGGGTCAAAATGATGGTGCCAGAGTCTAACCTACCAAGAAGGCCAAAAGGGAATAACCTGAGCCTCAAGGTCATCATGACAATTATAGTATCCTATTTGACACCCCTAGAAAGGATATACGCGATGAAAAGTCATAGGGAGGATTTTGGGCAGCCTATACCCTTGAAGACCCCGTATAAATACAAGGGTGCTAGCAGATTCTGTGCCTATTATAATGACATTGAGCATAACACCTCTGAGTGTAGGTTGCTCAAGGACGTAATTAAAGATTTGATTACGTGGTGCGACCTTTTGGACAATGACCTTAGCACCCCCAACAGCCAGTGCAACAACCATCCTAATAGGTCGACCATGAATAGACACCTGTGGTGAGGACCATCTTCATGATCTATGGCAGGCCACATATCATAGACACTTCACACGGGTCACATGAACGTTGCGTGTGAAGTGTAGGCCATGTCTTATTTATGGGTTGTGAATCTAGAAGGCCTGCCAAGAAGGCCAGGACCACTTCTGAATGCATCACCTTCATGGATGACGATATACGGGGAGTTCAGTCCCTCCACAATGATGCACTTGTCATCCGAGCCAAGATCGACTACGTTGAAGTGTGAAAGATTATGTTGGGCACTGACAACTCAGTCAACGTCATGTAAAAAAGTGCTATGAACAAATGGGACTAAGTGAAGGTGACTTAAAATCTTCCCTAAAGCCCCTCTTTAGCTTCACAAAGGACACGATATTTCCAATAGGGCAGGTCAGACTTCTTTT
The DNA here is from genome assembly GCA_026873985.1 of Saraca asoca. NCBI lineage: Eukaryota > Viridiplantae > Streptophyta > Magnoliopsida > Fabales > Fabaceae > Saraca > Saraca asoca. The sequence continues at coordinate 7,938 of JANHAO010001628.1, forward strand.
CACCTTGGGAGACTCAGAGCGTTAAGCCACTATCCTAGCGAATTTCATAGTTATTGATTGCCCTTTAGTGTATAATATGGTGTTGGGGCATCTTGCAATAAATGATCTAAACATGGTCATGTCCATCAGAACATTAACTATATAGTTCCCAACCCCCAGTGTAGTCGGGTGTGTGCGAGGTGAGCAGTACGCTGCCTGACATTGTTATGAAGATGCTGTTAAGATCGGGGAAAAGTAAAAGAGGATTAACCTAGTATTTGGCAAAGAACTTTGAGCCCCGAGCATGATGGGGGTCAGTCATGACCTCAACCCTCATGACCTAGATGCCGATAAAGAAATTAGCCCTATGGAAGAGCTTGAGGATGTACTAGTTAATGAAATAGATCCTGAGAGGTGCCTCAAGCTAGGAAAGAGCTTGCTTCTCGATGTGAAGACCCAGTTATCTGAGTTCTTTAGGGCGAATTTGGATGTTTTTGCTTAGAATCATGAAGATATGGCAGGGATTGATCTAAGATTATGTTGCACAAACTAAATATTGATCCATACCATAAACCAGTTCACCAAAAGAGGAGGTCATTGACTGCAGAGCGATCTGCCACTTTAAAGGAAGAAGTGGACAGATTTATAGCTAATAACTTCATTTGAGAGGCTCACTACCTGACCTGGATGGCTAATCTCATATTAGTGAAAAGAAAAATGGGAAATGGAAGACGTGCGTTGATTTCACTAACCTCAAAAGCCTGTCCGAAGGATAACTTCCCATTGCCTAGAATTGACCAACTCGTTGATGTAATAGTCGGGCTCCGACTCCTCAACTTTATAGATGCTTACTCAAGGTACAACCAAATACCCATGGAGCCCCAGGAAGAGGAGCACACCTTGTTCATCATAGATTATGGATTATACTACTACAAGATGATGCCCTTCGGGCTAAAAAACATAGGAGTGACCTACCAGTGACTGGTCAACATGATGCGTAAGGAACAAATTGGGAAAACCATAAAGGTCTACATGGATGATATGCTTATAAAGTCCAAATAGGTTGAAGATCATGTGAAAGACCTAGATAAGATGTTTCAAATTTGAGGAAGTACCAAATGTATTAACGTTAGAATTTGGTTCATGCGGAAAGCCCAAACTCCAGTCAATAGAGGTGAATTCTTCAGACCCAAGGCTGTCTTCTGAAGTGCTAGCATGAGGGAAGAGGAGGAAGGATAGGGCAGGACAATGTTTTAATGTCGTTTGGCTAAATCTGGGTGATACCAGACCCTACGTCTATGGTGGAGTTTTATTACATTGGAGAATGTTTACAGAGTGTTTGCTTACTGCTCTTTTCCCGGCCTCCCCCTCTTCTAATAATGGGTTCCTATTTTTAGAGGAATGAGGGGTTATATGTAATGATTATAAGCCACAGTTCTATTACATCAAAAAATAAATGTAAAAGACAAAGGAAATCTTGAAATCCTACTATTGAAGGCTATTTTCTACGGGGTAGGCTCCTTTGGTTCATTGCAAGCTAGCATAAGTCTATCTAACGCTAGGCCTTACAGAGGTCTTTACTGGATGAAGTGTTTGCCTCCTTGAACAGGGATTCTTAGCTCCGGGGGTTGCTATTGGAGCTTGTTCAGTGAGCTTGAATGGTACGATCGTTCGGCGAGGCGAGCTTCTCGTGTTCTCGCTACATCACCTTTCAGCGATGTGCGAGGTAATGTCTGCTGGACGTCTTCAACGAGTTAGACAATCTTGGCATTTACTGGGCCCTTGTTGGCTTATTCCTCAAAGCCAATTTTTAACCATAACAAAATGAAACTGAATCCGCTTAAGTGCGAGTTTGGAGTGTCCTCAAGAAAATTCCTTAGGTTTATGGTTAATGGTAGAGGAATTGAAGCGAACCCAGAGAAAATCAAGGCACTCATTGACATGAGATCCCCGATTGGGGTCAAGGATGTGCAGAGTCTGACTGATTGGGATGTGGCATTACATAGATTCATTTTCAAGGCAACAATAAGTGCATGCCATTTTTCAATGTCCTGAGGAAAGTTAAATGGTTTGAATGGATCGAGGAATGTGAGGCTGCTTTCCAACATTTGAATGAATATATGAGCTAAGCCCCAATCCTATCTAAGCCACAAGAAGCGAGAAGCTCATCATCTACCTAGGAGTATCCCAGCATGCTATCAATGCAACTCTTGTTCGAGAAGAAAATAGAGTCCAACTCTCAGTTTATTATGTGAGCAAAAGATTGCTGAGTGTGGAGGAGAATTATATGCCTAAGGAGAAGCTTATTTACTGTCTTGTGATTGCTTCTAGGAAGTTATGGCCTTATTTTCAAGCACATACTATTAAGGTGCTCAACCAGTACCCGTTGAGGCAAACACTACAAAAAAACTGATACTTTGGGTCGCTTGCTCAAGTGGGCCATTGAGCTGGCCTAATTTGACATCCAGTATAAACTAAGGTCAATGATCAAGGGACAAGGTTTAGTGGATTTCATTGCCAAATTTACCAGACTAGTGGAAAAAGAGGTGGAGACCTCAAGAGGTCCATGGTGGGAACTTTATATAGATAGGTCCTCATGTGAGTAGAAGGATGGGGCAGGAATACTCTTAATCAGCCCGGAGGGACACAAAATTCTCTATGCACTAAGATTTGAATTTCGAGCTACTAACAATGAAGTAGAATATGAAGCGCTACTTGCAAGATTTTGCTTGGCAAGGGAGGTATGAGTTGAAAGCTTGAGGATCTTCAGCGACTCCCAGCTCGTCATTTGTTACATAAAGGGTGAGTATCAGGCAAAGGGATCAAAAATAGTTATCTACCTCCAGAAGGTTTAAGAATTACTTAATTTTTAGAGGCATGAGATTAGTCAAGTCTCACGAGCTAAAAATGACCATGCAGATGCACTAGCTTATTTGGCTATAGCCAAGGGCACAAATTTCTCAGGTGTGATCCCGGTGGAGACTCTTCCACCATCGAGCATTGAATAGAAAGACGTCATGCTGATGATCAATGTGGCATAAAACTTATGGATGAATCTGATCTTAAGATATTTGCAAAATGATGAGCTGCCAAAAGATAAGTAGAAGCGCACCGTATGCGAGCTCAGGCCGCTAGATACTACATCATCGATGACATTCTTCATAGAAGGGGCTTTTCAGCTCCACTATGAGGTGGAAACATCTACAAAAGAGAGAAAAAAGACATAATCAAGTCATTAAAAGCAGACCCTCCTTAACACTAAAATCTACCCTAACAGATACCTTTCTAGGTGGTAAATCATACATGCCTCAAGTCACCAAGACCCAAACTCTTGATACATAGGGGACTCAGCTATTGGGCTGTTAAAGTTTAGGAAGCTAATTGGAGACTCAGACAATAACCAGAAACCCTAGCATCTACTGCACAAAAATTTAACCAACATCCTAGTGTTTGTCAACAATAAACAAGTAATCTCACAAGAACCTCAAAATAGAAATCTAGAAACCACAAGTCAGGGAAAGAAAATTTACCATGCTAAATTGATAAGGAGGTCTAAAATGAGAGCAAAATTGGTTTCCAGCAGTTGTGACTTAAACTACAAGCTTGATAAGCTAAAACGGTGATAAATGTGGTATATGGCAATAGACGATCGTAAACTTGGCAAAGAGGACAAGAATGAAGAGCCTTCTGTGTTTCGAATTTCAAATAACTATTGAAAGGGGGAAGAGAGTTTTCCTGATTTATATAATGCATTATCTGATTGTTGGATCCATGAGCCTTTCTAATACCCACGATCTGATAGCTCAGCATATGCTAGCATTAAGTCCTCACTAGCCTGGCAAAAATGTTCACTGGAGACAATAATCATTGCACTACTCATAGAAACTGAAGGGTTATAGATAAAACAAGAAGCATGCCAAACAACCTACCAGATTACAGATCATAGACAATGAACTACAACTCTGGCTATGCTACGATCAACTTATTTGAAGGCGTAGATCTCATGTGACCTACTTTTTATCTTAGCTAAGGCATACCCAATCACCTACTGAGCACCTTTCTCAAGATCAACTCATTTACAGGTGTAACTCTCATGCAACCTACTTTTTGTCTTAACTTAGGCGCACCTAATTGCCCACTTAGCACCTGTCTCGGCCTAGGCACACCTAATCATCCATAGAGTACTCACCTCGACTTGGGTGTACTTAATTGCTTATGAAGCACAGAACCTCGCCTTAGCTTGGGTGCACCTAATCACCCACTGAGCACCTGCCTCAACTTGGGCACACCTAATCCCACATCGAGAAAGTGATCTAATCTCAGCTCGGGCATACCTAATCATCCACTAAGCACCTGGCTCAGCCCAGGCACACCTAATCGCCCATCAAGCACTCAACCTCATCTCAACTCGTGCACACCTAATCGCCCATTGAGCACCCATCTTAACATAGGTGCACCTAATCACCCACCAAGCATGAAGTGCCAGCTCGGGTGCACCTAATCGCTCATTGGGCATCTAATCCTATGCTAGCTAAAGCTCAACACTTATGTAGCCTACCTCGGCACTCAGCTTGATAAGGCACAGCCCTTTTTAGACCTATTGTGCGCAACTCTCATAAGACCTGAAAGCGCATTACCAGTTGAGATATTCTAATGTTCAAACTCATTAAGATGAATTAATATAGCCAATTAGTTATTTAACTCAGTGTTTATTTAGTTGCAGAAATGTGTTCATAAAGAGCTTGCATGTTATCTTTTGCGATAAATGAAGCGTCCAAATAACACTTGGAAAAGTAACAAAATTGAAAGTTTCATTAAGAACCTCTTTCAATGAGGTGAATTTATATAAAGATTCAAAGGTACAAATTAAAGCTAGCCTATAGTTAACTCAGAAAGAGGTAAGCCCCAACAAGCCTATAGCCATAATATGCAGGAGGAATTACCCTCAAAGACCAGATCCTACAAACCGTGAATAAGCCAAGCTACTCTAACTCTTCCTCACCCTCCTCCCAAGTTAATAGCTTATTCCCTTATTTAGGTGCCTGCAAGGTACTCAAAAAGCCAAAATTACTCAACTGAGCAAAAAGGCTGAAGAACCGATCAAATCGGCTCGCCATGCAAGGAAACCAAAGAGCAAAAGGAATGAGCTGCATCGTTCAGCATGTCAAATGGAGAGGGAATGGAGGAATGTAACAAAACTTCCCTTAATCCTCAAAGAGGAATTATCTATGGAAGCCTCCCATAACAAAACTTCCCAGGATCCTCAAAGAAGGACTGTCTCGATAGGCCATACATATTTCATAGAATTCCACCAAAGACCCAAGCCATCAGAAATATGGGGGGCTTAAGCATCCATTGAATCGTTTTATGGAAAAAGATAAGGGCTTCTCACCCCTTATATAGACTAGTCTAGTCTCATAAAAAAATCTAAAGGATATTCAGCTATTCTTGATCAGACAGACCTGAAGAAAACAAGGCTACCACGCCAATAGCTATAAAGCATGAACGGTCAAAGGTAAGGCCTGCTGCAAATGAAATGAAAGACTGAAGCTCGAATTGACAATACTATGCAAACTGCTAGCAAAGACTAATGATGCAACACACCGTAGAAGAATATTTTGACCATACTACAGACTACAAATAAGGGCAGATGAGTAACTCCTAGCTCACATAGCGAATTGAGAGTTAGGGGGCTAATGTTATGAGGATTTTTCAGGACTAAGTGAAATGGGCCAGTGAAGGCCCAACGAACCTGCTTAAGGCAAAAGGGGCCGGCCCATTCTAGAGTAAGGCCGTAGAAGCCAAGCCAGCAAATCACCCAAGTGTGAGCTCGAATCATTTAGCAACCCCAGGTCGTTGAACAAACCACCCCAGGCACAGTTATAGAGTGTTGGAAGTCCAGTCAACAATCTAGAGCACTCTTACTTGGCAAATCAACCCCCAAAAACTAATAATGATTTGCTTAGCATTTATTGGCCGATGCCCAACATTTATTACCCACAGTAACAATAATGATAATTTTATAATTTATTAAATTACACTTGTAACCTTCCTCGCTTCTATAAATAGGAAGGGAATAGATCATTGTGAAGAGAAAGAGTAATATACATGTTGAAACTCTATCAAAATATTAAAAGAACATTTGTATGCCTGTTTAGCTAGTCTAAATAGCAAAGTAACCACACAGAAGCAAAATACAGTCACTATGGACATAGGGGCCATACTGGCTTTAGCCAGATCATGTTAAAAACCCGTGTGATCACTCTATTTTTCTTTCTTCTTTCTCTTGTTGTCTTCTTGCATTTTCTCATCTTTTACAGTAGTTTAGACTCTAGAACCTCTGATTGACCGATTACTAAAATCAACTATCAACAATAGTAAACTTGATTTCCTTATCTAGTGGCAATTCAGGTAAATCATTAAAAAACACGTCGAGGAACTCTCGTATCATTGAAACCTTACTTGGATTTCTAACAAATTGATTTATGTCTTTCACCATAGCTAAATAAGCTATGCACCCTTTTTTCAACAATTTCCCAGCTTACAGACTCGAAATTAAACTAACTATCTTAGTTACCCATTTTCCTTGAAATACTACAGGAAAGGATTTGTTCATCTGGAATATAACCATCTTGTCATAACATATCATGCACACATAGTGCTAAAAAAGCTAATCCATACCTAAAATTATATCATAATCAACCATATCTAACACAACTAAATTTGCATATACCTATTTATCTACTATCATCATAACACAATCTCTAAACAAACATCATCAGAGTCATTACTACTAATGGTGATTCCATTGGTTCACCAAGTTAATTTATTAAAACAGTGAATTTCTTCACAATAAAGGAATGAATAGCTCCAAGGTCAAACAATACCCGAGCTTATAAATCATGTATTCTTAAAATACCTATGACTATGGTATTCGATGCTTGGGCCTCTTTTCTTGTAAAATTGTAAACTCTTTATGTAGCTTTATTATAGTTTCTTCTTGATTGCCTCTTCCATCATTCTTGTCAAATGTAGTTGGTGCTCTCACTAAAGTTGTAGTTTGTGCTACTAGTTAATTTTGAGGTCGGGCTAGGTAATTTGCACCATATCCTTGAAGCACTTACATTTATGGGACATTCTTTCTCTCTATGTCTAGGCTATCCATATTGAAAACATCCAATCAGATTTCTTCTACATAGTCCATAATGATTTATATTATGGATATTGTATTATGGCATGTTAGCATTGAAATTTCCTTGACTCCGAGCTGTATTTCTTCTATAGAATGAAACAAAAGTAGTTGAGACTAATTCATTTCCCATATTTCTTTTTGTAGTTGGATTTTTTAGGAAATTACATGATTGGGATGGTCCACTAAAATCCTTTTTCCACCCACCAGGTGGTGTACTACAGGCTGGAGTTGGTCTTTCACTTGGTGCAATACTGGCTCCATCAGATTGAGATTTTTTTTTACTGCCGAAAGACATTTCCCTTTCACAATGCTCCTTAAACCTCAGTTGAACTCTCAAAACTTGATTCATGGCTTGTAATACGTTATGTCTGCATCAACTTTGACTCGATCAAAGTAGTAATCATGGAGCCCTTGAACAAACTTCTTTACCTTTATGGTCTCATTAGGCATTAGGTGAGTAGCATATCAACAAAGTCAAGTGAAGTGGGCATTGTACTCACTTAGAAATAGGTTTTCTTATTTCAATTTTTCAAACATTCAAGCATTTTCTTGCTAGATGCTGGGATGAAGGAATCGATCAATGAAATTTTCTTGGAACATTACCCAATTTAATAGTTCAGCATCTATAGCTCACCCCTTGATAGTTCCTATAGTAATAGACTAGATCATCTAACTAATACACTACTAGTTCTATCAGTATGGGTTCAGGACATTATAACATCCTACCATATCTTTCAACTTGATCAAAGAATTGATACAGGTCCATAGAAGGATCTATTCCAGCATATCAAGGTGGTTTCAATTTTAAAAACTTAAAGAACAATTTTTAGCCTATTCTCCTATTCATTTCTAGCAAAAGAGGTTCAATTTCTTTCATTTCGTCTATCCCTATCAGACTCTCTATTCTAATCTTGATTCTGGTTTTGGTTCTAATTCTAGTTCTGTGTTTTTACATGCACTAGGCAATCTATTGCCTGCTAGATTAAGTTTTCTGCCCATTGAGAGATTTCAGGGTCCTCAAGGTTTTTAGGGTTGTCACCGACTTCATGATATGGGTTGTTTCATCCATTTGATGACCATTCATTATTAGATTCAGATTCTTGGCCTTCCTATCTTCTAGTTCTTACCATATTCTATATTACAAAATTAATCAGACTCTTAAGGAATACAGAAGTTTCAAATTTAATTATATTGATATAGACACATATTTCACAAGGTCAATGAGAATGGTATCAATAATACATGCTCATAGGTACACACGTGTTATTGGTACTGCTCCTATTAACACTTGATTAAACCACCACTATTGTATAACTCTAAACAGCTCTATTTGCAAGCTTATACACATAGGTTTTAGCTTAAATCTCCCTCTGATACCAAATATGTCATGACCCAAATCCTTGGCCATGACCAGTGTAAATATCAATCATTAATTAATAACACCAACCTCTAACCTATTTCTATTATCCATTTTTGCTCATACTTATTTCAGTATTTTCTAATCATATTTATTTAAACTCATTTAGTTAGTCGAGAAATCATAAACTTATAGAAAAATGGAAACATATTAAGATATAAACATATTTTTATAATTTACAAGAGCATTGTCTAAATAAAGCACATGCCTCTTGGCACATCAATGTTAATGGTTTTTCATTAAGTTTTCAAAAGACATTGAAATAAGCAACTAACCAGAACTGTGAGTCATCCCCTATACTACCCCATATGTCCTCACAAGGGCAAAGGCAAACAAAAAAGTTAAATCAACCTATAGCTTGTCATGGAATCAAAAGTATAGGTTAAACTAACTAAGCCCTCGTAGGTACTTTATAGCACTATTATATACAGATTTTCAAAAAAGTCCCAAAATATGAAATTTGATGGTGGATACTCTAAGGATCTAATCATCCTATGGCCATCATTAGTAAGATATTAGGGAGTTTTATGGTTATGATTTCTACTTCATATAGGACTCCACATATGGCTAAATTTAGTATTATGTCATAATGGATTCTAACTCCATACGTCCCTAATGGACTCTCTACAGTGGTGGTGAACACATCAGTAGTTACTTCATTAGGATCAATGTCCATCCTTACATTTGAAAGATGGAACAACAACAATAACTTGAGAATTTGAAAAATGGTCTATAGAAGAGTGAGTCTGAGACCTAATAAAATAAATCCCTACCTAACTTATGATTTACCAATAATAAACAAATACATATACATAATAGCAAATGTGGTCATATTTCATACCAAAATTAATAGACAATTCATAAAGTGACAGAGACTAGCCTCTGAATAATAACATTATCATTAACATATTATAAAGAGCTACGATTATCTTATGGCCTCAAGCAGTCATCATTAATCATCACATTTTCTAATCATATTACCATATCGCAGGATCATATCATTTCATCATTTCACATAATAACAATTCAATTAAGTAAACGAAATAAATAATCAAGATCAAGATTCTCCTTATTACTCCTTCCCACCATAACCTACACAATCGCCAACCTCATCTCTCTAAGTTCTGCCTTATTTCCATGCTATATAATGGAACACGCAAATTTAGGATCCAGTTCATATTCACCATCTTATCACATCTAATCATTATCAATCATCATATCATGTCTCATTGGGAATTCTCAAGCTTTCAAACTGTATCATTTTTCATAACAGCTATATCACAAAGTTCATATTTAATCACAATCACATTTTCTTTGTCACATTATCATGATAATCATCAAGATTGTTGCCATAGCATTAGTATATAAACAATCAATAGATATATTATCTGTGCAAGGATTCAAGCAATAAGAAAATTTAAAATGAAGAATCTCAACAATCAACTCATTATAGCAACTTTGTTCAACAATAATCATTATATTTCTACATAAGCTCTTTTTTTCTTAATATACTAGAGGTTGTTCTTATCATACTATCATATTCTATGTAAAGTCACCAATCTATTCTATGTTTATATCATAAGCAAGGTGATCCCACTTTATCACTTTTTATTTCCAACATATCTTTATGTCCTTAAACTCTTTCACAATTATTAGCTTTAACACTTAGATAAACTTCACAATTATCTTGCCTTGTTAGAAGATTATTGGCAAAAGAGAATTACTTTTCATTTGCCTTGTCAAGTTTCAAGAATATTAGTTAGTAAACAAATAATGAAGTCCTCAATTAAGTCTTTAAGAGTTATGAGGAAGCATTATAATTTATGTCTTTATTAGACTTATCTATGTTATTCTTTAAGTAAGTTTTACGGATAATATTCAAGAGTATAATTTCTTTATACAAAGCTAAGAAATGACTTTCATTATGTTAAAGTATGTTCAATTAGAACTTATCCAATAAGGCTTATGTTTTTCAAAAATTGTCAAGACTTTTTACAATTTTCTTTGTTCCAAAATTACCTATATTTTATTAGGCTCATTCATAAACATAGATACCATTCAAGGATTTAATAGCTTAGCTGCATGCTTTAATACTAATCACTTTTATTGTCTTAGCTTAAATGACATGTTGGTTGCTTCCATACTTTGATTCTCTCTAGTTAGTATAAACAACGGAAATGAATTCCAATGTTTTATAAGAGAAACTCTTATTAATAACCAATGGTAGGATCCATCTCTTCTTCAATTTTCTACCTCAACTTTTTAAATCACCTCTATATGATCTTATGGTTTAGCTATTTCATATTCAAGAATTATGGTTTAAGGATTCAAAATTTCTTTCATAAATTTTTAGAAGTATACCAAATTAATATTTGCTAGTAATCTTTTAAAAGACTAAACTCAATCTTATAATTCTGTTCCTTACATGATAATAAGTTATTTTTGATAAGGTATCCTTATTAGGACATATTATAGATCGAAGGTTTCTGAAATTCAAAGTGAATGACAATGAAATTGTCTCATCCTAAATTGACATTGACTTCAAAAATTCACCATAATTAATTGGTCATGAATTATCATTTGATTTTTGGATATTCTAGAGGTCTATTTGTGCTCTTTCTAACAGTTTAAATGAATCTAAATTATGATATTCCTAGCTTATGTTATGCCTAAAAAACTACAGAAAGGTTAGTGCAGCATAACAACAATGAAACAACAACAAAACAATAAAACTGCTACTATGCATGAAAAATAATACAAAATAGGAGAGTCATCATCCAAACTCCCACCAAAGCATATAGGTTCAATATACCACTATTTGGAAGCTTAAATAAGCATAAAACCAAACTTTTCCAATTATAAAACTATATTTATATCAATAACTCCAATCAAATTCAATTTATAACATAAGACCATATAATACTCATTTTCCTTAACAAAACAACAATTCAATGATTCACAATCAATTAGTTATATTATAATTCACAAGAAAGATAAGAATTACTCACTTAAGTGGTTGAAAACAAAGAGGTCAAAATAATCCAACAAAAGTTCTTTAATGTTCTTCATAAACAAGAATGAAAGGTATGTTAAATTCTTGGATTTTCAAGAGTTTTTTCTTTCATCAAATACCATTAGATTATGATTTCAGTCCATAAGAACAAGCTAGAAATAGAAGATTTAAGCCCTAAAAACACTAGAAATTCATATGGGTTCACAAGCTAAATAATAACTTTTGAATTCAAAAATTCATAACTTAAATTATACTTAATGAATCAACAAGATTTCGGTATTGATTTGAAGAGAAAAATAAGAGAAATTAAGAGCAAAAATATGAAAAATTATCATGAAAGAATGAGGTGCTTACTTGAATAGAAATGGTATAGAAAGTGAGTGAACTTGCTTTCCAAGTTGAAGCTTAAATATGTTGTATGATATGTAATAGGATGTGGGCGTAGGAAAGGGGAAAGCCAATCAACTTTTGAGGGGCAAATTTGAAAAATTTAAGTCAACTTTTACTTTTATCTTCTTAATTGACAAGTTTTCAAACTTTTCCTTTAGTGACATTACCAATTCCCTTAACTTCAAGTCTGAATTTAACATATTCACTGATCGCCAGTGGCTATGAAATTTTAATACAATTTAATTAAATTAGTTATCTTCATAATGACTATAATTTTGCATTTATTGGTTACCTATAGCCTTAGTTTTAATTTCTCTGAATTTTTTCAAAAATTAAAATTTGAAAACACATATTTTATTCTATAAGCATTCAAAATGGAAATTTTAATTTTTTTAAAATTTCTAAAATTCATATAATTTATTTCTACTATATCTAAACATTTCATATCTCAAAATTTATAATTTTTAAATTTTTAAAATTTTCAAATTCACCTTTTCAGATTTTTTGAAAAGTCATTTTATTATCGAAATTAATTTGAAAAAATTCATAATATTACAGTATATTACCAAAGACATCAAGATTCCAATAGATTTTATTTAAGAATTGTCATGCTATAATTCACGAAACATAACCAGCATAGAAGGTCACTATCAGGAAACCCACGGTCACCATTAGGAAACTCCCTACAAGTTTCACGATGCAATTAACATACCAATGACTTAACATTTCATTAATCCATGATGAAATATTTATATATTAAATTTTAATAAAAATCTGGCAGAATTTCCTCTGTTTTTCAGACACCTAGCCTCAAGGCCTATGTAACAACAAAAGGACTACATACCCACCACAACCTATACAATATTACAATAACCACAATACATACATATACAATCCTATCAACTATAAAAAATTTTACACCATTATTATACCTTAAATCTCTATTAGATCTGATCTACTGGATCAATGAGTAGATCTCATATCAATGTAAGGTGAAGGGATAGTGGGAGCATCCTGTGCTCTAAAAATATGGAAAAGAAAGGGGTGAGTTTTATAGAAACTCAGCGAGTAGACAATCCTGTGAACACCAAAACCCCATTTATAAACCATGTTCGAAAGTATATATATGTGGCTGTGAAAATATGCTTTCCTATGTAAATGTCATAACCTCACAACAAATTTGGAAGCTTCACCCATTAGATAGTTAAACAATTACAATATAATATTTAACAAAATATAATATACAATAATACATGATACTATGGAAAATATCCATCACGATGTGAACATAAGAAAATATTCAATAAGTTTTCTAAAATATAATAATGCTTATAACAAAACGATCAAGTAGAAACCTAATGGAAAAATTCCCATAGGTAACCATAAATCATAAACATAACTCCATAACATTGCTCCGATCCATCTATCTCACCTGTAAACATCATCATATTCTATCCATCTTGCCTGTATCTATCCATCTCGCCTATAAGATATTTTGTTCATAGGTGTACTTGAGGGTTACTAATAAATTTTTCAGTGGGTCCAGTATCTCAATCCAATAATCTTAAAATATCATGTAATATGAAAATACTATTTTGGGTAAGCAATATTTATTAAAACATACATAAACCTGCAGATGCATTTTCATCTCTAGTCATCACATAGAAAAATAAAATTGCCAATTCCAATATCATAAGGTAAGATGAAAATGCATAATTTTATTCCAGTAAATCATTTCATGTACACATACAACGTGTAAGTATACTTTCAGAACCACTTTAATATATAGGAAAATTCTATTATTTAAAAAGGATTCATAATATTTCATATAATAAATTTTCTCTTTCATATTTACAAATGAGATTATTAAGTGATGAGGATCATCCACTCATCTTAGAAAAATCCTTAGAAAGTTAAGTCAACTAAAGCTCCAAAATTTATCGTTAGTGTGCTTGACTCATTAAAGGGAATTTATCTAGAGCTGATGAATAGCAATATCTTAGTATACCTCAACTTTGAGAGTTAGGGTTTCAGGTAAACCATCTCAAGAACTTAATGTAAACTTCCTATAAAATAAATCTTTTATTTTAGGAATACTCACCACCCTTCAAAGTGCAGGTAGAGAGCTCGATCGAAGTTGGATCACCATCGACGAGCTAGTGGAGGTAACAAGCCAAACTAGCTAAAGAAAGAGAAGGAAGACTACCGTAAGCCGAACTAGAAAAAAAGAGGTGATCGAGGAAGGTGAAGGAGGAAGAAGCCACTCAAAAAAGTGTAGAACAACACCGAACCGAGGAGATAGCTCGTCGAAAAAAAAATGTAACAAATGTAGGGGAAGTTTGGCCATGGTAGAGTAGCATGACTAAAAGGAAAGGAAAGGAAGGCACCAGAGAGGATGAGGATGATGGAAGACTACTAGAAACTCACCGGACAACAATGACAGCGTGCTAGAGAAGAAGAATGACAGAGAGAAGACGAGATGGAGTTGCCAGGAGAAGCTTCGGGAAGATAGCTAATTGCAGGGAAGAAAAATCTCAATTGGGAAATTTTATACATAAGGCCAAGTGGGGAAAATTATACATTGACCCCACTACTTCGTGTTGACTTCAATAAAGTCCTCCTGAAAAATAAGAAATTACATTATGGTCCTTACGAAAATAAAGATTTTCACTTCGGTCCTTCAATAACATTTTTTTTAAGTATTACAAGAACATTAGAAAACTCTAACCCTTTAAGAATGTGCCAAATCTTTATTATCTCCAAATTTTACTTTTATCCCAAAAACTCTTGAAAAGACCAAAGAATTTTATGAATTAATTTTGATTCAAACACGCTCAATAGAATTGGAACACAAAAGTGATCTATCAAACCCTGAAAAGGTATCTTTTTCAAAACTCAAAATTATTCGAATTTTAACCTTGCAAAACTAGAGACAGTCTTCTTTTACCTATAAAAGTTTTGGAATTTATTATAAACTTTCATCAATTATGAAGACTACAAATAGGCATGATTCAATATCCTTTACTACAATAATTATTTCCATTGTTGGTTTATTCAATTCATTGTAGTTTGTTCAAAAAATCCCTTGCTTGGTTCTTAGAATGGTTCAAAACCTGTGGACCAGCTCCTCAAATTTTTGACACAAAAATTCAAGAAGGTTTTGATTTCTTTTTTTCAAGAATTAGTCAAAATATTGATAAAATCCAACATTTTTGTATTAATTTCAAATTTTCCTAGATTCTTTGTCAAGATTATACTTTCATGTACAAATACCCTCAACCATGTGCCATGAATCTTGGAAGAATGCTTAGAGTTAAATGGTGGTCGAAGTTCAAAAGTGAGTTTACAGACATTCAAGCTGTTCAAAATTATCTCAAGTTTAATCTTTAGATTATGACATTATCTAAAGAGTAAGCTTCATTTCTCACTTCAAAAAGTAAGTTGTCAACTTAATTGGCAAAAGCTACTTTAAAAGAATAATTCAAAAAGAGACTGCTACAAAAGTTATCTTAAATATATAATGCTGAAGGCGATACCAACAATAAAGCATTCAATCAACATTCAATCAAAATGAAGATGGTTGTTACGGAATTGATCTCAATCAAGTTCAATGAATTCAAACGCTGGCAAAAAAATTCAAAAGTAATAATAACTTAGAGACTATTCCTACACTTTCTAACAAGATTCTTCTTACTCAAGATTTATTAAGAAGGTCATTATACGTGTTTCATAATTCAAGATCTCTTTGCAAAAGCTCAAACAAAGTTGACGTCAATCAAAATAATTAATCTACAAATATCAAAATCAAAAGAAAATTGAAGTCCCCAGCAAATGAAGCAAATTCAAGAATTTTTCAAGTCCAAAGGCAAAATCAAGATGCCTATATAAGGCAATATCCTCATAAGCTCAAGGAAAAAGTCCAAAAACCTAAGACAAAACCTTAAGAATCAAGCACAACCTTCAAATGGCTCTTGTAATCCCTTCCTTTCACTTTCCTCAAAGTCCTTTCTCTTTTTTAAAATCCTTGTACGTGACTACAATGAATTAATAAAAATTCTATAAGTTTTTTATTAACTGTGTTTATTTATTTAAAGTCAATTATTATTATAATTTTCATAAATTATGTATACAATATGTTGATGGTGAAATTCTGCTTATACAAGAGACTCGAACTTCAGTCAATAGGATGTGAGTTTCAGGAATCAATACTGCTTTAGAAGTGTTGTGAAAGGTGAGCAGGGAGGAACAGAGGCAGTGGTTTTTAACGTGGTTCGGCCAAATCCGGACGGTACCGGACCCTACTTCCACGGTGGAGATTTTATTGATATTGAATAATTTGCAGGAGTTCTGCTTACAAGATTTTCTCTTCTCTCCCTTTTTTTTGCTAACAATGCAATCCTATTTATAAAGGAAGAAGAGGTTACATGCATTAATTACAAGCTACAGTTGCATTATATTAAACAACAAATAGAAAAGACAGTATAGGCTACAATCCGGCTGTTTGCAATACATAGGCTACGGAAGTGGGTCCTTTAGGCTGGTTGTAGGCTTATAACCATTGCTTGATGTCATTTCAGTCATACAGAGGATTAATGACTCAATGCTAGAGTCCAGACTTCGCGATCCTTGTGAGGCACTGAGGAGGCGAGCTTGGTACTGCTTACAGAGCAACCAGCGAGCTCTTGTGAGGAGGTCGGTCATTCTTTATAAGTGCTTTACTGGGACATCGTGCAGCAAGGTATAGCTCGCTACGGAGGAGCTCGCTAATGTGCTTTTGACGGTCGAACGATCTTCTTTGTTCGAGGACCCTGAGTTTCATAACACAAAGTTTTCTGAAGGCTTCTCGCTGATGCGCGGGGGTTGGTCTTCGTTTCTTCGGGGACTCGTCCTTGCGAGGCCAATTTTCAGTATACAACACAATATTTTCCATGTATTTTATTACTACACTTTCATATTGTTTCATTATTTTTAATATTTATGCAATAGTTTCCGCTCTTTCAACATCAATCTAGAATTCTCTTAGTAGCTTCACCCTATATATACATACACAGAGACACACACCTGTATTGAGTTTAGTGTCATGTAAAAGAAGTGAAAATTTCATATGGAATTAAGGTCATATCTAATATCCCATTGATTTTAAAATGCATAACTAAATTGAATGGAATAAAGTTTTTAAGACCAAATTAAAATAGATGATGAAATTAAGGGATCAAAATGTAAAGTACCCCTTTTTTAGGGACTCGTGCAGAATTGAGGGCCTTAGTTAAAGGCCCAAAGGAATTTAACACACTTTGGTTACGTCATGTTGGGCCACGTGGCCCATAAAAACTTTATTGGGCCTAAATGTGACAAACACGATTTCGTTGTCCACACGAGCGGACCCGATCTATCTCCCAAACATTACGCATTTACGCAACAATGAAATTCACTTCAGTTCAATCTTCGGTCTCACTCTCCATCATTTCTTCGACCCCCGGTCTTTGCTTCTCCTCCTGCACGAACCACCGACTTTATTGCTCCCCACCGCCATTTCCCACCAAAAATGACGAAACCACCACGCTCCACCGTCCTCCTCCTTCTCCTCCTCTTTCTCTCCCTGCTCTTCCCCTCCAATGCGGAAATCAAATCCCTCACCATCAAATCCGATTCCCGACCAATGATCCTATTCGAGAAATTCGGGTTCACCCACAAGGGCTTTGTGTCTATCTCCGTTAAGTCCGTTGCCGTCGCTGTTCGCTCCTCTGCCGCTCAACCCGAATCTTCTCGTCTCGGCTTCTTCCTTCTCAACGAAGAAAGCCTCCTCCAAGTCCTCATCGAGATCCAGCAAAACCCTTCCTTCTGCGTCCTTGACTCTCAGTACATATATCACCTCTTCACTTTCCGTGACCTATCGCCCCCTCCGCTCGCATCCTTCAACCGGTCTTACCCCATAAGTTCGCCTAATGAATACAGCCTCTTCTTCGCCAATTGTGCTCCTGGAACCTCTGTTTCCATGGATGTTCGCACCGAAGTCTATAATCTGAATGTTGACGGCTCAAAGGACTTTCTTTCTGCCGGTCAGACCCAGCTTCCCACCCTCTTTTTCTTATTCTCCCTCGCTTACTTTGCATTTTTGGGTTTCTGGGTCTACGTGTGCTTTACCAACAAGCGATCCGTTCATCGGATCCATTTGTTGATGGCTGGATTGCTTCTAATGAAGGCTTTGAATCTGATCTGCGCTGCTGAGGACAAGCATTACGTCAAGGTCACGGGAACCCCTCATGGGTGGGATGTGTTATTTTATATATTTCAGTTTATTCGGGTGGTTTTGCTATTCACTGTTATCATATTGATCGGAACTGGGTGGTCGTTTTTGAAACCCTTCCTGCAAGAGAGGGAGAAAAAAGTGTTGATGATTGTGATCCCACTTCAGGTTTTGGCTAATATTGCTTCTGTTGTGATTGGGGAGACAGGGCCATTTATTAAGGATTGGGTTACATGGAATCAGGTCTTCTTGCTGGTAGATATTATCTGTTGCTGTGCCATTATCTTCCCCATTGTCTGGTCTATAAGATCTCTGAGGGAAACCTCTAAAACCGATGGAAAGGCTGCTAGGAATTTGGCAAAGTTGACACTTTTCAGGCAATTTTATATTGTTGTTATTGGATATTTGTATTTTACGCGTATAGTAGTGTTTGCGCTGAGAACCATTGCTGCATATAAGTACCAGTGGGTCAGTAATGCTGCTGAGGAGATTGCCAGTCTTGCATTTTACATGGTGATGTTCTATATGTTTAGACCGGTGGAGAAGAATGAGTACTTTGTCCTTGATGAAGAGGAAGAAGAGGCTGCAGAGATGGCTCTTAGGGACGAAGAATTTGAGCTTTGAGATGGGTGGTGAAGGGAGCTGTCTGGCTCTTCTTATCAAACTTCCTGCTGCAAATGCTACTGTTATCAGGTCATCAAATGTAATCAATCACATTTTTGGTTCATACCCGCTGCTAATGAAATGCTGTTTCTCCTTTTTCCCTACATCTTTTTATTTTTATTTTCTTTTTTCCTTTTCTTGTTGTCATTACCTTAACATGTTACTGTTAGAGCAACATTTGATACTGGAATACTAACTATATGAATGGTCAATGAAAATTTTTCTCATGACTCTGATAATTGATTCTGCGGAATAGAAAATGGCTTTTGTCATGTTTTTTCTGAAGTACTGCTTTATGGCTATACGTGTGATAAGGAGTTGTACTCTTAATTATTGCAGCGTGATTAATCTGTTATCATTCCTTTTTGTTTCCATTTTCCCTGTTGAGTTCATGCTTAGAACACGCACTATAGATTTCTCGATTTCTTAACTTTTCAATTTGCAATATATAGTTGTTGCACTGTGTTTGCATGCATGTAATCAGAATAACATCATGCCCATGTTAATAGAATGTTTTTTTCTTTCCTTTTTTTTTTTTTCAAGTTTGTCTGTCTCTCATCCTTTGGAGTTTGGCCTTCTTGTCATAATCCAAATTGTTGACATTACAAACGTCTGCCAATAATCAATCTTACTTTTCCTTTTCCCTTTTACCCCTTCCATCATTGTTTTTACACCTCTCATTTACGACACTCAACTCGATGCGGATTTCCCATTTCGAAACTTCATGCTAAGTTTGCATCTGGAAGGGAATGGAGATAAAGAGAAGAATTGGTCGAGAATTATTTTGATTAAGGTGGGGGAAGAGAACTGGGATTTGTGATTAATTTCTCCATATCTTCCAATACTTTTTTTTTTCTTTTGGAGAATTTTTTAAATATTAAAATAAGAGGGAATGATTTCCCTTTCCTCTTCCTATTATCTTGTGTATATATATATATATATATTAAAAATTATTATTATTTTATGAAGTTTATAATAAAATTTGAATATGAAAATAATTTGGATATATATTGATAGTTAGATGTGAAAATATAGGTTAATTAAGGAGGGTAAGTATCTCGTTAAATTGAGTTGAGAGAAAATGGTAGTTCTTATGTTGAGATCTTAATATTTAATTTATTTAGTAATTATAATTTGTAATTCATATTGTTGTCCGAAAATTCTCTCTCTCTCTCTATATATATATATTTTGTTTGCCAACCTCATTTTAATTATATTATTCTTCTGTACATTTTTTGTTTTTTTGTGGGGGAAGGGATGGTGGTGATTCCATCCAGCACTTTATTTGCCAACAGAATTGTATGAAACAGTTTGGGCAAACAAACTTCCATCCGAGAGTATTCTTAAGAAAAAAGAGAGATGCATACAAGTATAAGAGTGTTTCATATTCATAGGATCTACTTATTTCCTGCTTTGAAGTTGTCTTTGTCTTTTATGAAAGTGAAAAAATTTGCTCGGAGAGTAAAATTAAGATTTCTGAATTTCTTCCGCACACCGATGTCAGATCAACTCCTGAATCAGTTACTGTTCATAGTCGACCCCGGATAGTGTGATGTAACCCAAGAAAGTTGTAGGGTTTGCACCAGAACCAGCTCAAGTTGATGGCTTGTCATCGGCCCAAACCATCTGGATTGATTGAGGTCCTCATGCTGTATGAGCAAGTGCTGTTTGATTATGCTTGGGCTTTAATACACAAAAACATGCAGTGCCTCTCCATTTTTTTTTTTTCGCGAAACCTACATGATTTTTCATTTTAGATTAAAACATTATTTTAATTCTTTATAAATGTAAATTTTTAATTGATCCTTATTTAAAATTTTTTAATTTAATTTATATTTTCAATTTGACCCTTGAAAGATTCAATATAATTTAATCAGATTTTTTGTCCATCGGACCATAATATTTATTAACAAAATTGACAATATAGAAGTTTAAAATTTTATGTGACAACATTCAACACTTATGTAGCATACTTCATATTTTAAACTAATTATATGACTTTAATTTAAAAGTAAAGACATAAGATAATTATTTTAATTTTTTTATCATTTAATACATAATTGTTTTAATTTATATAAATATTTAAGGCTCGTTTGATAGGTCGTTTAAAGCCTAATAATATAGATAAGCTACATAATTAAGTTTTATCATATGTTTAGTGCCTAAATTGTATAATATAATCTTATCCCATGTCCTTTTCTTATACATAAAATATTGTATGATGCTATGCGCTTTTAAGGTGAATAATATGACCATATAAATAAAATTTATATTAAAAAATAATAAAGATAAGAAAAAATAATTTTGCTCCACTAATACTTTTATTACTTATTACTATCCACTATCACCTCCGTTATTATTGCCTCTATAACCATCAATGCAATGGTTACTACCATTACACTAATGCAATGATGACTACCATTATTGTCACCACGACCAATGTAATGGCAGGCTATTATCACCCTAAACACAATGGTGATCTACTTTCCACCATTACCAATTTATCCATCATTACTTTCTCTCCATTATTGCCACTATCTGTTATTATCATTTGTCGTTAATATATTTTCCTTCACTATCAATACAATTATCACTGTATATGGATAATTTTATTTCAATTAAACTTTTAATATTATATATTGTATTTTATTATGAAATAAAAAATATATAATATAATTATATATACTATATAATGACACATCAAACATTTTATAATATAAAAACTTATGCTATATATATTCTATACTATACTATCTTATGATCATTATATTATTGGCATTTATCCTATATGGCGTATCATATGAGACTTTATTTTTATGTAAGTCACATTCAATATCCATGTAAGTATTAGAAGGCATTAAGTCAAATTGTGGGCCTCCATATTATTATTTTATTTAATAGAGTTTGAGATAAATGAATAATATTAAATTGAAGAAAATTAAATCTGTCAAAAATTAAATAAGGATTAAATTTAAAATTTTATATATATAAGAAATCAAAATAATGTTTTAATCTTCATTTTATCACTTTGTGTCTACCTCTTTTTATTTGAAACAAGGAAAAACTCTTGCTCAAAAAAGGAAGTAGAGTTCCTCGGTGGCAAGATGCTATTGCTCACTGAGGTCATCAACTCCTGAATCAGTCCAACCGGCCTAGTGTAATGCAACTAAACACTCACCTGAATGCCGATTGCTGACACACAAAGACCAAACATAAGGAAGAAGAAGAAAACCACGATGATCGATGGTTTCAACCACCCGGATTGATTGAAGTGCTATTGCCTATATAAGCAAGTGTTGATAAAAGAAGAAACAAGTGAAGAGTGTGATTAAGCTTAATAAATAGGCGTAGCTGCTAATTATCTTTCTAATAAAGCTAGTTTAATACTACCAAGCTTGAGGGGACCAGCGGCGTTATGCGTGCTTTAACTTGGTGTAAAGTGATTGTAATGAATGGCCATCATATTAGCTCTGCAATTCCCATTCTTTAGAGATAGAGGAGTTGAAGCCAGCCTATCGATTACACCATTTCCCTCTTTGAAGTAAAACTCAAGTTTCATTCATCAATGCCAATGGGGGGTTTGGTGGACGCTGTGATCATATTTTATCTTTGTTTATTCACATATGTCATTGTAGGAACTCCAATTGATTTCCTCTTTTTCAAAAAGGTTGAACGGGTTTTAGGGAGCAAAAGATAAACCTTACAAAACACGTCGGTATAAAGGGTAAATTCTAATCCCAAAGGCTAAATTTTGCAGGTTTAATTCTCACGGACTTTAATTCAAACATCACCAATGCTAAAAGAAATGGAAAGGGATTTGGTGGGATAATTTTTCAGCTTTCCAATTGTCCATAGATTTTTATCATACATTTCTCTGTCCATCTCTACCGTGACCAGTCAATATGGCCGTTCCATTCTAGTATTGCTACAGTGAAAAAAGTAGAATCCACAGCAAATTAGGTTATGTATTTTTTTTGTAAGATGTGGCTGAAAGCTTGTCAACACAATGGCAAGAAGAGAGCCACACTTTTTTGGGTAAAAGTCAATAAGTGCGATTTAATTATAATATCTCATGTGTGGAAACAACTGTTTATTTAGTGGAGTCTAAGAAAGTCACGTGAATGGCTTCAATGATCATTTATTTGGTCATGACCTGGCTATAAATAGTCATTCTCCCAACCTCCAAAGGAATAACCACCGAAGAAACAAGTCCAAGCTCTTAAAAAAGTTTTCTCTTTATTCCCTTGTTGTAATAGTGAGAGAAAGTTTAGAGTGAGAGTGTTACTGGGAGTATTTGGGTTTTGGGTTGTGAGTGTAATTTTGTCAGTGGCTCTTATTATAATCCCTTTATTATCATAGTGGAATTTTCTCACTGCTCTCCGACCGTGGACATAGACCAGAGATTCTCAACAAATTGGTATCAAAACCAGGTCATGGCTACTGCTAAATTCGATGTGGAGAAGTTTAATGGCGATAACAATTTCAATCTATGGCTAGTGAAGATGCGAGCTCTACTGGTACACCAAGGTTTGGTGAAAGCCTTGAAGGGTAGGGACATTCTGCCGGAGACTCTATCAGACAATGACAAGGATGAGATTATGGAGAAAGCACATAGTGCGCTAATATTGTGCTTCGGAGATGAGGTTTTGTGAGAAGTTTCTGAAGAAGACATTGCTGCAAAATTATGGTTGAAGCTAGAAAGCTTATATATGACCAAGTCACTCACTAACTAGCTATATTTGAAGAAGAAATTATACACTCTTCAAATGCAAGGTGGTAAGCCCATTAAATTATACACTCTTCAAATGCAAGGTGGTAAGCCCATTAGAGAGTATTTAGATGAATTTCATAAAGTAATTCTTGATTTAAAAAATATAGATGTCAAGATTGATGATGAAGATCAAGCAATAATCCTATTTGTGTTCCTTGCCAAATTCCTACAAGCACTTCATCGATACTATGATGTACGGTCGAGATACTCTTACCATGGAGGAAGTCAAGGCGGCATTGAACTCAAAGGAGTTGAAGAAAAAGGTATCTGAAAATAGAAGTGATGGCAATGGGGAAAGTTTAATGGCAAGAGGAAGAAATGAAAAAAGAAGTTTTGGTGGTTATAGTAGTAGAGGCATTAAAGACAGATTTAGATCAAAATCTAAATCTAGAAAACAAAAATGCTTTCATTGTCACAAAGAAGGGCAC